>WSFP011419654.1:0-23171 GCA_009831015.1 Picea engelmannii
CTTTACTCTTACTGTCCATATGCTGTATGATTGGTTGATGACACATGAAGAAAACTTAATAAGTATTTAAAAGGCATAAAATTGTTTAAGCTTATAAATAACTGATTCACCCCCCCCTCTTAGTTATTCTAGTATTTCCAACAGAGGCCTCTGTAGGCTTTATCTCAGCAGGGATCTTATTGTACATTTTTTTGAATCTTTTGGAGAAGTGAGAGACAGACTCTCTCTTTTTTCCTTTTAGGGACCCGAACTTTGTGATATAATACATGAAGTCCTTTTTATCCCCCCATTATCTCAAGAAGACATCATCTAGAGCTTCAATCCCATCAATGGATCTAGGAGTCAGGGCCCTGAACCACTTTCTGGCTTCTCCGTCAAGATTGTGGACAAAAATCCTCATCCACACATCTTCGTCTACTATGACATAGTTATCAGCATAACTATAGAAAGTTGCAAGGTGCTCTTTTGCAGTTATATCACCCTCTCATGTAAACTTAGGTAGTTGCTTAAGGTATCCACCTGCTAGTAGGGCATTAAGAGGCTGAGGCAGAACGAGAGGGGCATATGGAAGCTACTATGGCGTCCATTCTATTTCTAGGGGGATTAGCACCCGTCATTGGGATGTGAACTAGAGGAGAACTAGGTGGGGATGGAGTTCGAGCAGGGGAGATTGGAGGAGTTTTTCTGGGGACAAAAGAAAACAATGGAGGACTTGACGAAGTATAGGTCTCCCTCTCCATAAATGCAACAACTTTAACAGGTGGAGGAATAGTGAAGCTCGAAGAGGGGAAATCAGTAGGAAAACTCCCAAAATTAAAACTTCTAGAAACTCCAACAAAGGGTGTAACAAGAAAATGAGAAATAGTTATTGGAGTTGCTATAGGAGGATGGTGAAAATTATTAGAAATACCTAGGTCAGCAGCTGAAGTACCTTCTTGAAGGGTCTTTCTTCTTCTAACAATTTTCTCTGGGTCGGCTTCAGGAGTCGCTAAAGGCAGCTGTGGAGTAGACCTCGTGTGTCTGCCTCTGGAAGCCACAGCTGAAACAGTGGAGTTGTCAGTGGGTTCACATCAGTGGATTCACCAGGTGAATAGTTGTGATCTTTGATGTACTAAGTTCTGATGCACCTTCAGAAATAGTGACATTTGTCATTCAATCCCAAGGAAAATCTTCAATTTCTTCCCCGGCAACGGTGCCAGAAATGTTAGCACCAGAAGTCACCCCTGGATTGCGACAGAGGTAAGCCTGATACCCATCAGTTTGTATGTCATGAAAATAAATATAAAGGCGGTCTAATGGACGCAGACTCAGGATGGTATCATTCTAACTCGAAAAACTGGATCGGAAAGCATAAGCAGGTGAGGTCTTGGTCTAACTTCAGTTAGTAATTTTTAGTATAGTGGTGAGTGGGGGGGAGAACTTAAGGAGAATGAAGAGGTATGCTATGAATGTCAGGTCTTCCAGCAACCTAAGGAGGAAAAGCTCAGAAAACAAGATCCTCTTGGATTCGGAGCTTCAGGAAACTGAAAACATTATGACAACACTACAATCAAACATCCATTACAACACAGTCACAATAATCCATGTGAATCCTTCAATCATGAACATTCAGTATCAGATGCATAATAAGATGGAGTAAACAAAAAGTCTCAAATACAGATACATGACCAGAAGCCATAGGCTTTGCTAAAACTTTACAATGCAGGAGCTTAGATCAACCATCGACCATAACAAAATATCAAAACTGAGTATTTATACTCAAAACAACTTGCTCCCTTCAAAATCACACTCTAGTCATTGCATTCAAGGCTTGTCGTCTGCATCTTCTTCTATCAGACTGCACTTGCATTCTTCTGTCAGACGCAAGATCATATCGGTATGGGCTTCACAAGAAAATCCATAACAGGGAACTTTCGGCTAACAGTATTCCCTCCACGGCAAGATTTTTCCATGCTCTCCATTTATGTGGTGAAACGAGATTTCAACCACCTTCCCCAACTTCATTAATTACTTTCATCGGGATCAGGACGAAGCCTGACACCCATAAATGCTCCAGGCGAGCTGACAACTCCTTCGAGTAAATTTTGGCACCTCGGGGCCGTGCGGATATTTCTCTGTGACCAACTCGGGCGCTTTGGTTCTTTGGCACAACTCTTTTCCTTGCCCCGCATGACCTCAGGCCATGACCTCGTGCTTATCTCAAGCACGTCGTGATTTCACATTTCGCGAACTCGTGTTGTGTTCTATACTTAAACCTCCAAGTCGCGAAATCGCGACGCTCGGATCAGGTGACACGCATCTCCTTTGATCGAACAGCCCAGACGACATCAACACTTTGGGACATCGTGCTTTGTGAATCTTCAAGACTCTTCCCTCTTACTTTCCCGACTCGCGAAATCGCGAAGAGCTGATTCAATGGTCCAGCTTTCTTCTTTGATCAACGACTGCGATATTATCACGATTTTGCATTTCGTGAGTTCTGATGACTTGCTCCTTGACCGCTCCATCTCACGAAACCACAAAACACTGATCACACATCATGTGTCCTTCGCAGCACCAACGACTAGGATGGACCTCGTGATTTCGGACCTCTAGCGCTATATTTCGTGCAACTGCATGATCTCGATCACTCGATCGTCGTCGATCTGATCTTCCTTGTTCGCTTGATTTGAGTCCACATCAAACCGCTTCAAGTGCTACACTTGGTTGTCATGACCGTGGCCTATGAACAATTACTTGGATGATTGGCTGAGGGCTCGGGAAGACAAAAGGATTAGTGGAAGAGGCAAAGAGAGAGGTGATCGACCTTAGGGAAAACATAAAGGCTAAGGGCCGATATTTCTTAGGCAAGCTGCTAAGGAAAAACAAGTATATCAAACAGATGAAGACAAATAGTTGAAAACTATGAGCCGAAAGGAAAACCTACGATCGAGTTCGCAAAAGGAGAGAAATAGGAAAAATTACAAACCTAGGTAGAAAACACAGACTCACAAGACCCTGACAAGTTTATGTGCTAACATGATCAAAGGCTTATAATGTTGGATGAATTGATAATTACCCTCAAAGAGATGGTTGATGATCAATTTCTCACATGAGACTACTTTCCATGTGAATTTTATAAGGCCGCATAAGAATTTGTGGGTGTTAACTTTGTCTAAGTTTTAGAATGAACTATGCACTTGGTATTCATATCACTAAAGGGTCAATCAATCTCATTCCAATTTCAAGAGACCCAGAACTTATCATAAGCTTAAGATTCCCTAAGTGTCTCATACAAAATTACAGCTAAATAATTGGCCTTTTGGATGAAGCACAAATACCAAAAATCATTAAACCAAGGTAAACAAAGCTTATTAGAGGCCAATATATTTTGGATAGTGTTATTTTATTTTGGGAAGGTATGGAATGGGCCCAAAGCTAGGGATTTTTCATCAAGATTGATTTTGAAATATCATATGATAGAGTAAAGTGCCCCTTCATCCTCACAATGTTGAAGGAGCTCAAATTTGGCCATCGATTTATCAAAGAAGTCAAAACTCTATGTTTTGAAGCAAAAACTGTCATTTTTATTAACCAAGTCAAATATGAGGAAATAGGCCTCTTCCACTCTAGTCTCCAAGGATGCCCTTTTGCACTAACCCTTTATGTGATGGTTATTGAAACCCTTAACTACCTCATCCAAAAAAAAATGTCTCAATGGATTATATGAGGTTTGCAAATGGAAACTTTGTATATGAATCTTTCCTTACTATCCTAGAAGAGAAGCAATCACTAGACAATAACATGGTTTGCTTGCAATTTTTTTATGAAGCCTTTGGATCAAAATTTCCTTGGGCCAAGACTTAATGTTACCATCATAGTTAGTAGGAAACCCTAAGTTGACTAGTATCCCAGGGATGGACATAGATACAACCTAGAAAAATGTTCAAATTCCTTGTAATTCCTTTTTCCTTTGAAGCCTCCTTGAAAGAGTGATGGGAGGTAGCGGCATTAAGAGAATAAAAATAACTAACAAATGGATTCTGAAAACTTTGTCCCTCGTAGGAAAATTTCAAATACATAACAAGGCACATGCAACCATGCATGTGTATTACTCTTCATGTCAAGTCACTATGCCCATGCCTATGGTAAATTATAAAAACTACTTGAAAAATTGTTGTGGGCTAACTCTAGTGGGGACAAAGGCTTCCATATGTCTAGTTGGAGCATCTGTTGCACCTATGAGGAGAAATGAGGTATGGGTATTCTAGCCATTGAAACACAAGTCAGCTAAGTGTCATGTTCCATGTGGATCATTAGAGTAGTCAAAGGTAAGGAAGTCTAGAAATTACCACCACGTAACTCCATTACATTGGGAGCTCCCCATAGTTGGAAGATCTAGAGAAACCTTATCTCCATGATAAGGATTTCGAGATTAAGTTTGTTATGAGATTATGGTGTATTTAATATAGTCAAACAGATGTCTAGATTTCAGGAAAACAGTTCTAAAATTGTTTCTATCTTTATGTAACTAGACTCTATTTTTGATGGAGTGATTGAGCTCGAATCCTTGAGTTCGGGGATGAGCATTTTGTATATGGTTTTGTAAATTTCATGAGTAAGGGGTTGGTTCGAGTGTGAGAAAAAGACTATTGTTGCAGATTGTACACATTTTCAGAGCTTAATGAAATTATCAATGCAGAAGTACATAATCGTCTTACCAAATATTCATGTGCTAGTGTCTTGACATTTGTGTTTTTTCCTTTGTCTATGCTTATTCATATCTTTGCATTTCTTTTGATGCAATTTTGTATTATTTAATTGAAAATATATGATTTGGAATTCATCTTGTGACTGATGCTCTAAATTCATACGATTAAATACTCCACCCGATCCTCTAAAGTTATATGGAATTCATCATGTGTTAGATGCTCCATGTAATGGACTATTTTCCTAAATCCTCCACCATACTACAACGAGCCTATTGACTGAAAAGGCATTATCTACCTTACCTCTGCTTCCTAGACTTTTCTAAAACCAGTCACTGATATTTATCATTTATATTTGATTGGATTCCATGCCCAATGGATTCCTTCTCAGCTCTTCCACCACTTTCATAAAAAAATTCCTCAATTACAGATCTAGCCATTGTGGTATAATTTTAGTGAGAGATCCCTCTCTGGTTGGAAAGGCTAGATTCCAACCCAAAGTGGTTTGAAGGTTATCTCTGTGGTTTTTCCTCCATGCCCGGGAAAATTATGGAGTGATAACACCCTCATTGCCAATATGAATACCATATGCCTTGTCCTTTCCCTTTCCACCTCATATTGATGGGAGGTCCATGAAATGGATGTCAAATATACCTTCTTAAATGAGTATTTCCAAGAAAAAATTTATATGAAACAACCTCTTGGATGTGTTCAATGTGACTCCAGCCTTGTCTACCACCTCAAGAAATCCCTCTATGACCTCAAGTAAGCTCCTCAAAGTTGGTATGAAAAAATGGATTGGTTCCTTCTTGACTCTAGATTTTCTAGATGCCCCTTTAACCTTAATGTTTATACCAAGTGAGTAGGAAACCATCTTCTCATACGTGTACTTTATGTTAATGACCTTATACTCACTAATAGTGAGCCCAATCTTCTAACACATGTAGAAACCTACCTTAACTTGAAATGATAGACTTAGGACACTTGCAATATTTTGATCGCCTCCATGTTTTGCAAATCTGAGAAGGTATTTCTCTTTCCCAAGCTAAGTATGCATGTGACCCTCTTCATCAATTTTACATGGATGATCGTAAATTGATCCCACCTCCCTTTCAATCTAGACCTAAACTTTTTCCATCTACACCTCACCTAAAGTGGATGCCACTTTGTACCAATAGTTAGTTGGTAGCCTTTTGTATTTAACTGGTACTCACCCTGGCATCTCTTTTGTTCCTAGTATTATTGCTTGATACATGAAGAACCCCATGAAATCCATTCAAAAGTAGTAAAGAGGATCCTTCGATATAGCTAGGGTGTAATTTAGATTGGCATATATTATTATTCAAGGGGATCCTTTATGTTGGTTGGTTTTATAGATTCCCACTAGGCCAATGACCTCGATGATCCAAAGTAAACAATTGATTATGTTTTTAGCTTTGATTTCAAACTCATCCCTTGGGCTTGCAAGAAACAAAATGCCCTTTCTATTTCTTAAGCAAATGTAGAGTAGTGATCCATAATTCATGGAAGTCAAGAAGTTATTTGGCTTAGATAGATCTTATTTGAGTTTGGAATACATTAGCAACATCTGATCATTCTTTGGTGCAATATTCATAATACCATCCAACTCACAAAGGCACCTATTCAACATTAGTGCATTAAACACATTGAGTTGCACATGTACTTCATTAAACATCTTCTTTAGGAAAGCACCCTTGAAGTTCTCTATTGTCATACAAATGATCAAGTTGTTGACATTTTCATAAAGCCCCTCACAAAAGCAAAGTTGTTAAAGCTTCAATCTTTGTTAGGATTTCAAGAAGTTGTCATTAAGGGGGGATAGGTTCTTTTCCTCCTTCCTTTTGTTTTTGTCACTTTGTAAATCCTTCAATCCTATCCCAAGTTATTCTTAAGGTTGGATGTTAGAATATTCAATATTAGGAGTAACTTAAGGTCAACTTGGTCTAACATAATGTGAGATTAAAGTGTGCTTTTGTACTTTACTAATATCATGATCATAGTCATGTCCTACACATGAGTGATCCAACAATTCAAATATCTCCTTGATATTAATGACACTTTATTCATGGCTTAGCACCCAATTGGTCCATGATGTATATTTAAAGGGCATGGAGAATCATTTGTCAAAGATCAATTGTGAGAAATGTTTGTGTAAATTATTCTTTTTACATTCATCAATTACCTCAAGTGGTTGGGTTGGCTGGGGTCATGGGCTATTTCCCTCTTTGATGGTTTTAACCACATAAACACTAGTATAGTAATTTATGATATGTGTGTGAGCACCTGTCTTGAGGTGTTCAACCTGTGTAGATATACCCTATTTTTTTAACATCCTTCATGTTAACATATTTTCCAACATAAAAACTCTTCATATTATTAGTAGATTTATCTAATCCTATAGACTTGACATTGTTGCTTTCATTTCCCCCTTACTTATACTTTCTTTGCCTTTAATCTTTTCTACAAAGACATTTTTGAATGCTCTACTGTTGCTTCCAAATTACTTTTTCCGTATGTTTTTATGTCCTTTTGTAACAAGTGATATTTAAAGTTTGAACATAAATTTCAAAATATAGAGATAGACTCTTCAACGTAATTATTACCAAATATTTCTCGTCTACTTCTCTGCCAATTATTAATAGTTGATCATAGATGTATGTGAATGTTAACAAGTGTTCTAAAATTAAATTTAAACGCGGGCTGATTAAAAAAAGAAAGATAAATTTAAATCTTTATCTTCATTTTTGTGACAAAAGGCTACTTTCGTTGCAAGTAGTTCGTCGCAAATTTTTCAATATGTAGTAGTGTCCACTCTTTTAGGAGCTTACCACAGGTCCTTTTTAGCCCCACGGGGCCAAACTGTTCTATAAAACATCCTCTACTTCAGAAAACTTTTTGGTCATTTTTTGGTTTCTCTCTGGCATGATCAGACTTTTCAGTTAATATATCAGTCTTAGGTTCCCCCATATATCCATCATACAACCATTTTATCAATTGGGACAGATAGTTTTGATTGTTTTTATCTCAGACATCTTTCATGGCCCGATTTTCATAGCCAATATAATGTACAGTTTTGACTCATTACATGAGAAGGTCCAACACGTATTCAACGACGGATATGGAGATCTTTTGCACAAATTATTTGGCTTATGTATGTAGAAGTTGTTGTTATGTATATGAGTTTCAAAAAGTCTAGGGATAAAATACATGGGCACATGTATTATTCAGAATGTAAATTGTCTTTCTTCTTGAAATAGAATTTACGTTTTTTTTTTCAAAGGAAAAAAAAAAACAAAAAAAAAACCACATAGATTTGTTGATTAATGCAAACCATTCCTATTTATAGTAGAAGTAGTTACAGTTCCCTAGAAGTTTACCTAGAGTATGTGTCTTAGTATTAGGACTTCTTTGAATACAATTAATCATGTTTTGTTTGTTGCGTCATTTTAGGAAGAAATAACAAGTTGTGTAAATCGATATTTCCTATAGATTTTCATATAGATTTGTTATAGTCCTTATGGAACAACACAAATTTATATTTAATTGCATTTTTCACTTGATGAGTGATGCCTTCTAGGTGTCAAATTGATGCTATCGGGCTATGGTACTTTATGAGGGGTTAGAAACTTAGTTAGAATTTAAATATTTTTACAAGTAGCTTAGTTTCAATTCAACAAAAGTACTATGTTTATAGTTCAATTTCCTTGAGTCTTTTTTATGCAATGATTTAATCAACAATGCTTTATATTTAACTTCACAATAGATTCCTTTGATGTGGTGTGTGTTCTTAGGTACATGTTCATTTATTTCCAACCTTTTTGGCATTTAAATATTTAGTTCAATTTTAGTCAGAGATTATTTTCTTGCTTAATGGTTTTTCCCCTTATCAAAGTACTCAAATTGAGACCTAGGATATCACAAGCCCCAACCAGTAGATAGGTGCATAAGAATTCATTAGGTGCATAAAGAAGAAATAGATGTATTATGCATATATAGTGCACAATACCTTGAAAGTTTGTATGAACCTTGGGTTGATAATTAAAGTAGCAAGTTGAGGAAGGGTACCATTCTTGTTGCTATTCCAAGGCCCACCAAGCATGTCCCTCCTTCCACAAGAAACAAATGTATACATTTTTTAAATGTTCTTTTGACATTACCACCTCTAGTGGTTCTTAATGGATTACTTGATGTTTCCCCTTCCCCTTTTTCTTCATAACTACCATCATTATTTGAATTAATATTTGATAGATATATGTTAAGTTTCCCTTTTCCATCCATAATTTAAAATTAATAACGAATAACATTAGTCAAGTTGAAATAAGACTGTGTCGATCATATTAATACATTACATCTGTCTCTAAATCTTAATTTAAGAAAGTGCTCATAAAGGTTATGATCAAAGCATTCATAAAAAAATAGAGTTTCTAGATCTCCTCTTGTCTTCTTGGCTTGGTCTTCTTCCTCTATCTCCATTGCACCATCACCATCGCCATTGCATCATCACCATCACCATCACTAACATAAAATTATAGATTATTTTATTGGTGACATAAGATGCAAATGCTTATCACAGTAGACACCATGGAAAGGGTAACAATATAATTGTGATGAAAATGATGACAAGATCAAAATTAGGATGATAAGATGAAAATTATCAAGCAATGTATTAAGTATGTCCCCACCTATAATCAAGATGACAAGAAAAAAATGATCAAATTTATCAATGAGATAACCTATGATTTCAACAACTAGCTAAGAATTCAAGGTTCCAAAGATGTTGGCTAAGGTACTAGTAAAAAAGGAAAATCACTATGAGAAGCAAGCCCAATGTTGAAAAGACCTACGTATGAAGAGGAAAGGTGAAAGGAAACAAAAGGGTCAAGAGGCTAGCCATTTCTCACCATGTATCATGTTTAATAGATCCAGGGTTAACCATAGTTTCATAATAGGACATGTACTCATTAATGGTGGTTTAAGAGTAAGAATATTGAAACACCACAATCAATGTGAATTCCTAAAAATATTAAAAGCATTGATCAAAGAGATGGTTTTACATTAAAATGTGGATTTGGGTCAAGTATTCAAGATTACCTAGTGTTCAAGAAATACCCTAATATATTTCATGATGAACTTCCATTATATAACCATATTTTGGTTTTTTGGATTTTGAGATGACAAAGGTGAGGTCAAGGCTAAAAAATGGCCCGCAGGGGTGTAGACTGACTGGAAAGTGTCGTGTAAATAGAAGGAAATATGTAAAGGAGGTCTCAAGTTCAATTCTCACCCCGATTTACCCGTTCCCCATGCTTGCGGGTTGTGTGGACGCACCTGGAGTTTATAGTGGTAGCAGATGGAAATCGACCCTGTGTCACGCGAATACGAGAACCGCCCAAGTTGTCGATTCCGCCAGTACAAAAAAAAAAAACCTAAAAAATGATTCCATGCTTATTAAGCACCCACATTCTCATTGTGATTTGGGAGGTCTGTACCATATGCTTATATAGTTTGTTTATTTATAATTTTCCTCATTGTGGTCCCAATGACCCAGGGTGCTAAGAAGAACTATACCTTTCGGTTGGTGTAAAAGGTGATTGTCGTGATTTATATTACGTTTAACCATTTTTATTTGGTTTTCTTAAATATGGTTAGTAAAATCAAATAAGAAATAAAAAACACAAAAAATCTCATAAATGTTATGTAGTATTTTGCATTAATTTGAAATTTAAGTTATTTACATATGTAAGTTGGCCTCTTGTTGGCCTATACATATCCCTCTTTCCCTTTGAGGTGAAGGAGTACAATGATGTCTTGAAGTATCTTGGTTTCCATCTCAAACCAAATAGCTACAGGAAGATAGACTGACTCTGGATGATATTCAAACTAGAAAAAAGGATAAATATCTGGAGCCACAAATGGCTCTCTCATGTAGCCAGATTGGTCCTTGTCAAATATGTTCTAGAGGCCATTCTAGTCTATTGGATGTCCTTAGCTTGGATTCCTAAAGGGATCCTAGAAAGAATAAGGAAATTGTGCTCAAAATACTTGCAGGCAGGGAATCAAGAAAAATTCATTATCCCATGGGTGAAATGGTCCTCCCTGGCTCTCCCAAAATCCCTGGGAATATGGGGCCTAAAAAATATTTTCCTGTTTGCTAAAGCTCTGGCTTTCAAATCAGTTTGGAGGCTAATCTCCACTGAAAATTTTTGGACCCAGGTAGTGACCCATAAATATAGTTGTTGTCTAACTATTCTACGAAATGGTTTTTTTTCGTCGAAATCCAGCGACATAAATCTGCACAAAATCACTATTTTTTGTTGTTTAAAATCTATTTATGAATACGAAAATGGATTCAACATGCTGAAAAACCCCTAGGGTACTCGGATTATACATAAATAATCACTCAAATCTACAGATCTAACAATTTCTCACCGGATTTCGAGAAAAGATCCACAGAAAATATCGTCGAAAAAGAGTCATTTCGTAGAATGTTTAGACTAAAACATAAATATATTCAACCAGGATCTTTAATGGAATGGATTAGAAGGCCTTCCAAAAGTCACCATGTAGTATCTATTATCTGGAAGGTAATGGCTCACTAATTTGATGTGATTGGAGATGGATTGGAATGGAAGATTGGAAAAGGAAATAAGGTTAGAGTGGGCAGGCACCCGTGGCCAGGCAATTTGGGCTCCCATCTATTGCCAGACAATTTGGTTCTGAGTCTCCAAAAACAAGGCGTTTTCTATCTTAGCCAGGTTGGGGATCCAGTTAACACCTCAATTTGGGCTCAAGAATGGAAATCTCATTGTGAGCTTGGATTGGATGATGGATTTGAAGCCTCTTGGGCTTCATACATGAGGGCCCTTAATCTTGCTCACATTTGTTTGAAGGACCAAGAAGATGAGTTGGTACGGGTTGCAGACCCTTTTGGGATTTATACACCAAAGGTGGGGCATATTCATCTCAATATGGATCTCCAACTCAGAGAGCCAGAATGGTGGTGGAAGGGGTTGTGGAAGTTAAATTTCCCTCTCAAAACAAAACTCTTCCTATGGTGCCTCTTAGTCAAAAAAGTTCCAACATGGGAAATAATGAAAAAACGCAAATTTGTTGGACCAGGGTGGTGCACTCTTTGCATGACAGATGAGAAATCCCAAACACACATTTTCCTACATTGTTCCTTCATCAAGGCAGTATGGATAGAAATTTCCAGAGTACGGGATCGAACCATCCTTTGGCAAGGGAAATCAGTGGAAGAAGCATGGAAAACATGGGTCTCAAACATCTCCTTCTCAAACATCAAAGCTTTACCTCTCCTGGTTTGTTGGGGCACCTGGTTGGCTAGAAACTCGGTAATTTTAAAAGGTAAAGGGATTCCATCTGAAACTATTGTTGCACAATTTCTAAGTATTCTAGCACATTTTCCTCAAACAAAAGACAAGGTATCCCGAAGGACAATTCATCCAAAAAGAATAGATCATCATCGACCATGGGCTTATTTTGACATGGCCTCTCAAAACATGGGTCATCAATGTGGAGGGGGGGCTATTTTGCACCTATCAGATCGAGTTAGCATCAAAATTAAAATGGGTTTAGGGGCTGGAACAAACAACTATGTTGAACTAATGTCTCTTAAGCTACTTCTTCTTTTTGCAATTGAAAAAAATGTCAATTCTATTCAGGTGTTCGATGACTCTCAAATGGTTATTAAATGGATCTGGAATATAAATCAATGTCACAATATTCTTTTGATTCCTCTTCTTGAAGAGGTACAAAGGCTCATGGCTTCTTTTGATTATTTTGATATACAACATGTTTACAGGGAAAGGAATATGATGTCCGATCAGTCGTCAAATGAGGGGCTTCAGTTGGAACATGGTCAGTGGATGATTTATGAAGAAAACAATGGCACTTTTTATGAGTACTACCATCGGCCCTTTATTGATCAGAGTATCCAGGCTCAGTAGCTCAAATTTTACAGGCTCTCTTCTCTTTTTGATTGATGGGTCTCTTGACACACCACAGGATTTGAGTTCGGCTAAGTGCTCTCTCGGCATTTATTTGGATATAATTCTCCGCAGGTTTCTAACATGTCTCTTTTTTGTAATAAAATATACATACAAACTTTTCTGTATATGGGCTTCAAAAAAAAATTGACTGCAGCCCCTTGTGGGGATGCTTTACTGTCACCATGGCTAGGTTATGGTTCATTTTCTAGCAATGCATACTAATATGCATCTACAGAATGTAATTTTCTTTCCTACGAAATAAAATTACGCATTTTTCTTAGGAAAAAAAGTAAGTTGGCCTCTTGCTTGTCGGTTTCACTTAAATTTGTTGTATTTCAAAGTCTAGGTTTTATGGATTAAGATGGATTTTCTTCCTTTTCAATCATGAAAATTGTCAATTGTGTTTGCTTTCCAAAATTGAACAATTTAATTTGTCATGTGGTTACTGACATGGGATTTGATATAATTTGTGAGTAAGTTATCATCATCCACCCTTTCAGATATATTTGTGTTTTTTTTCTCATTTATGGTATGTTACAATTATAAGGAGGTGAAAGAAGGTTCCACAAGCTTCTTTATATGCATATTTGTCATCCCATCCCAGATCATTCTTTCTTATTTTTTCAAAGTTAGTTCTAAAGAATTTTTTGATAATTGGTATGATGCCTCTAACCTCATATAAAACTTGAGAAGTGTTGCACCCTTTGACATGTTGTGTTTAGTGGGTCATTCAATAATAAATATTGAACTAAGACCTCAAGGAGTGGTTTAGCCAAAGTTATTACCCCTTTCATGTATTCTTCCCTGGTTTAGTTTCTTTGTGTACTAAATATTATGATTCTTAGAGTAAATATATTATATAGGTCGAGAAAACTAGATTCATCGATTTCTTACTCTAAAGTTTGTTGAAAATTGTTATTTGTTCCAAAGATTTTTATCACAGTGAATGTCAATGCCCATACAAACAAGTTATTAAATTTTATTCTTGAAAGAAGAAATGAGATTATTGCTTGGTATATAGGGAAGGGTAAATAATTTCCATATAAATACTCTCCTTATCATGTAAGAATTTTTAGATGGGGTCAATGGAAGTTATTTCTATGTTGTATATTGTTATGGGAAAAGACAATGTTGAGGTACTAGATCTAACTATTATATTGGCCATGATGGATGGAATATACCCTAGGAATGGAAATTATATCTTATAAAAGTATTCTCATGTCATAGCCACTAAGACCATGCTTGAATAGTTATCTCAGTTCTTCATTGATAAGACTTTGATATTTCGGGCCTATTTAGTGTATTTCATTCTTTGTCAACGAGATATTAATTTCTAGCATTTTAGAGTATAGAGAGTTGATGATAGAGATCACCTAGGTCATATTATATAATGGACCCCTTTAGTTATATTCCATGCTCAAATAGAGGGTTTACAAAAATTTCTAGTTAGTTTTTTGTAAACCTTGTTACTACACATTGGCCCTAAAACATAGGAGAATAAGTGTTGAACGCCCTTTGTTTGTCAAGCGGCAAAATGATTTTGATAGGGCAATTAGATGTAATGGTTCCTTTTTCATTATAAAATACATGAACCACATACGTATTAATCTTTTGGTATTATTGATAGGAATACAATTGTGACCAAATATTCCAACATTAACGAAAAAGGCAATGACAATAATTTATAGTAGTAGATGTAATCCTAATGTCATATATCAATATGGAATTAATGGGTTTTGTTTTTTAAAGATAGAAACCCATTACACAAGTGTTTATCCAACTTGCAATCTAGGTCTTCACAAGTTCAAAAAATTCATAACCCTATGCAAATAATACTTTTAAAAATAACCACAAACAACCAACTAAATTGGTTTTCAAATAGAGAAAGAGGGAAAATTGCAACTTACTAATTTAGGAGGCATTGTGGTTCCCTAGTCCCCTACCTTTTCTTCTCTATTCTCATGTATGTGTCTCCTCTAGTTGTGGGGTCACCATGTTTGTTATGGCCAAGTCACTGTCAAGTTGATACAGTGGGCTCAAGTTGCCCTCTCTTTGCTTCTTTTGTTGTGGGCTTAGCTTGTGACTCTTTCCTATTTTTCTAGTGTGGGCTCAAGTTTTGGGCTCGAGCTATGGGTGCATGGAAAAGAATACTCTGAACTGTCAATGTGGCAAGCAAGTGGGCTGGGTCTGCAATTTGAAGTTGTTTTTTGTTTAGGGTTTGGTATTATAATATGAAATGCATATTGTATATGTTTTATATATTATATATAATATTTATAATATATATTATGTGACACACACATAGTTAATTACAATGATGATGATGACGATGACAATGGCAATGATGATGATGATGATGATGATGATGAATATGACGATGATGAAAATGATGAGGATGATAGTCCAAGTTGATGGATTCAATAAGTTCCCCCTAATGATAGACCTCACTTTCATCTATGGTATGATGAATCAGAGCCATTCTTTTCACTATCCCATTGCAATGTGTTTTTCGTGGTTCAACTTACAGACTCAAGTAGTGCTTGTTTAGGTGATCAAAATTGGTCCGACTCAAATGAAAAATATGACCATTGAGGGACATTACCTCCAGGGTATGATCAATAATTGGGACATGTTATGTATAGTCAATAAAATGACACCAAAGAAGGGTAGAGTTGAAAAGAAGAAGTCAAGACCATAAGTGTTCCTTCTAAGGTTCATATAATTAGCATTAGGATGAAGCACATGATAATATAAGAGATAATTTTATTATGAGCCATGAAACAATATTCCTTTAACACATTTTGACCATAAACAAACTAATACCTCAGTACATTGTAACCCATGTCCACTTTTCCGCTAAATACACGTTGACACATGGAAGGTTACTAGGTCATTTTCCCTGTATAGGTTATTACTACCATGGTAAGTTTAATTTAAAAACATACAAAATAGTAGGTATGGGGAACATTTAACTTTCATTATTTTGACCTTGACCTACCTTAGAACCCTTCACACACCTTAACTATTAACCACTATGGTATCATTATGACCCTAAACAAAGTATGACCCCTAACAAATAGTAATGTTATTGTAGTCACTTTTCTAATCACTTTCCACTTGTCCATGATGATGTATTATGTGGATCCATCATGTGAATTAGTGTTTCCACCCTCACCCATCCTTGATATCATAGTTCTCAAGTATCCTTCACCTAATATATCCTTTTGGGATCTTCCTATAATTCATTTTAAATAATTTGCCACTAATAATTGAATAAATTATAGTTTTGTGAGATTTGTAGCTACATGTGATCCATACCAATAGTTATAGATTATTTGTAGCAACAATTATAGGTGATCCATATTAAATTGTAAATCATTGTGAATCTAATCTAAAGTCTAAATGAATACATGTAGGCTAAGAAAAGAAACATTAGATTGTTGTACCTACTATAGAGATGTGTTTGTTGTAGCTTAATAGAAGGGCGCTAGAGAATTTTGAAAAACTAAAGAGAAACAATGCCTATAGCAATAGAAGGAGCTCCAAAGTAAGACCATGTAACTGCTACAACACTGAAATTTCTATAGCTCAAAAGAGTGTCTCCATTAAATCTTTTGAGGTTAGAATTTGAACTTCTGAAAAAGTTGTAGATGGGAACGTTCAATTCTCATAATCAGTTCTAAAATTTGTATGAATAATTCTCCAGGATGGAGTGGAGGTTACACTAATTCACCCATTCATATTTTGACAATGATATGGGTGAATGAATCACACAAATGATGTGTGAATATTTTGAGATATCTCCATGGAATTATTGGTATCAAATTGCTCCATGACTGACTAAGTGTCTGGGTAATTTGAGCTATGAACATGTACTATTCTTGTAGCAATGGAAAAGTCATCTTTAGCACTAGGAAGGTAGCTACAAAACATAAATTTTTGTAGTAGCAAAGAATTTCCTTTAACACCATGAAGCTATTGCAAAACAAAGGCTCTTTATAGCAATATCACAATGAAACTTTCCTTTAAAATATCTTTGACTCTAATACCATGCGATATTTTCAGCTACAAGTGATCCACAATAATAGTTATAGGAGATTTGTAGTAGCACCACATGTGATCTATATCAAATTTTAAATCATTGTGAATGTGATCTAAAGTCTAAAGAAAAGCACACATATTAAGAAAATAAGCATTAGCTTGTTTTAAAAGAGTATCACTATGCTCATTAACCCATTAGCTTGTACATTGATCAATCATCAGTCAAGAGATACAAATACAATGACTTGCTGGAGGGAGATTCAAAAAAACAAATCCATGCAATGGCATGCCACAAATCTTGTGCAAATCTCTCCTTGAAGCAAGGAAGAAAAAGAAGCAAAAAAAAATCTAAGTGAGATTAATTGTTGCATGTGCATAAAATCACTAAAGCTAAAACAAACATCTAGTGTGCCATAAATAGAAAGTGTATTGTATACATGCACAATATGTACCAACAAGTTTGACTCTGCATCTAGATTTACTATAGCTTAAAATTTTATAGAAAACCAACCATTTATGGTCACAATAACATCAATCCCAAGGTAAGAAATGATTCTGGTGTTTGAGATGACAAAAATCTTACACACACATTGATATATTCTTACACATAATATGGGCAAGTCGACTTATCAAATAAATCCATCTACTAAGTTGTTGTGACAAGGGGGATTTATTTCGCTAAATTCACATAAGACTTACACCTATCCTCAACTACAAGTGAATTTATCACACAAGTGTTTCGTTGAACATGCCTCTAGGGGATTTGGATGTTGTTGTAGGGAATAACAACACTTTTGCTTTTGAAGGTAGAATAATACACAACTTTTCCTATTTTTTTATAAATGCCTCATGTAGAACTCTAACATGACTTCTAACAAGCAAGGAATTTTTTTCACTAGTTACACAACCAAATCGATTTTTCTTACCAATAATCTTGGATATAGGTATTATAAGTGGAAAGAACATAAGAAAGAAAATGCTCTCAATTGGATTTCTTAGTACTAACACACATGATGGAAAGTTGCTTCATTATACGATATAAATTATTAATAAGGTCATAATGAGATGAAAGGAATAACACACTTAGATGTTTGAAAAGAGTGACATTAGCATGAAATTTGTAGGGAAAAATCATGACAAAGTTTAGGCCAATCACATGTTGCCACAATTTTGAAAATTTTATCAAAAATGAAAAATGACCATATAAAAGAGAATAATGAAAGTAGCCATATATAGTCCTATTATTGACATGGTAGATGAATTCCATTATTAACTTGGTATCATCACAAAAAGGGTAGACTGAAAGGCACAAGAGGAGAAGTATACAATTGTTGAAGGATATGTTGAACAAATGGATACACATTTGAGCATTCTAAATTTTATTCAAAGAGTAAAGCTCCAAATATACAAGTTAAACATGCTAAAAGGAACAAGAAAACACATATGCTTCATGCTTATCTTTTTTAGGGTGCTAATGTATTTGAAGGTCGTACTCTTGAAAAATTGGTAGCCAATGTGCAAGGCATGATTCAAGTTTTTTTTTTTTTTCGTTCAAGCAATGGAGAATGAGCACATGATTTATTTGGTGATTAATCCCCTAACACAATTGTATCACAAATACATAGTGTCGGATTTTGATGATTCCATATGACATAACATTACTATATATCCAAGGAGCAATACCATAAGAAATTTCTCTATTGTAAACTATCCATCCAAGTTACACAGCATGTGAGAAGAAATTCACCATTAAGATGTGAATCAAGAAGGAAAAATCATAAGAGTATTCAATTTGAATGAGCTGATCACTTTATTAAATAATGTTTATCACATATCCATATCAAATTGATCTTGAACTTCATCCAATTCAATATATGACTCATCGCGGCATAATTTGTATCCAACCCTTCATAATCATTGAAAGGATTTTCCATAACAACATCTGGGATGTCTAGTATTAAGTCATCGTCAAGATGAAGCATATGATCATGTGAGCCAATAATTGGATGGTCAACTTCATTATCCTCTTCATACAACACTTCTTCCTTCTCTCCTACATCTTCTTCGTGAACATCTTCTTTACAAAAAATATACTTTACAGACCTTCCTCTTGGATCAAATATAACAACAAATGACCAACTTGATCTACATAGCACCTATGAATAAAATACCTCCTCACATTGACTTGGAAGTACACAAGGCTTTGTATTCAACTCATACCTAGTAGTATTAATCATGGTAAATCCATTATCATGATCAATAAAAATCCTTTCATCACCTTATAGCAACAATATATACTTACTTGACCATAAGGAGAATCACTTTGACAGATTTAAAGTATGTATCTAATATATCTTCAAAAAAACCATAGTACCTCAAATAAGATGTGATCAAATGTTTGTCAGCCTTGTGGGAAAAAAAAAATTGAACAACAACTAGGAGATTTATATTATCAAAAAAGGTTGTGGCTGAGGCTCACAAAATCTATAGTCAAACGAGCCCAAAAACTACTACAACAAAATTCTAAGGCTTAGTGGAGCTACCTAACTTGAGTAATACTAAAAACACCAAGACTTCTTTAACAAAGGTGCTTGTATAATGCCGCACAGAGAAAATCCTATAATATATGTGGAGAATAAGAAGATAGAAACAATGCATTAGTTACCATACTTGGGCAGGATCCTGGAATCTAAATCTTCCTTGTCAAGACCATCAACTGGCATGTTCAAATCTAGAAGAGGGGTGCCAACCGAGGGGGACTAGGCATCCAAAGTTAGATCTAGAGGTGGTAGAGTATAGACAAATTGGAGTTGTGCCTTAAGAGCTTTTAATTGGGATCGAAGAGCATCCATATCATCATGAGTCTATATCATGGGAGTCCTATTATAAATTAGGATATCCAAGATGAAAGAGACTCGAGAACTGAGACCGAAAACTAAAATTTTCAATTCGTGAAAGGAGGATAGGGGGTCATCCAGCTGCAAATTTGACTGACATATAGGATTAGGACCATCCTTCCATGAGCAATGAGAACTAAGAATTCCACAGTGCATTTCACTAACTAGAGGCAAACAAGCACGATATTCTGACCTAGGTATGCACGAACCGGGAAGAAACTCCTCGAACAATGAGTAAGCCACCAATTCAGACCTACACCAATTGCATTATGCATTGCCCACGAAGCTAGAATAAAACTAGTTGACTTGTGATGCACCCTATTGTTAAACCCTATTGAATTTCCCATGTGACACATGATCTTGCCACTGATTTTCATGATGAGGATTGATGGAAGAAAGGACTCTCCCAGACACACCATAATTGAATGCATAATTTCTATTTCCATTCACACGAACTCAATCAACTAGATAGAGCCTGCCCAAATATGGACTATTCGAAAAATCCCACCTCGAGGAAGGAGAAGACAAATTAATCGGGGAATCAAAATGGGGACATTACCTACAAAGAGTGTAGTCCGTGTCTCAAGGATCTTATGCTCCTCAACCACCTTTGGTTTTCTAACATCCCATTCAACCATTGGTTAGTGAAGTGGTCAAGTTGATGAATTTTTTTGTTGATCCCACTCTTCCCTTGAATAGTGATATGTTTGAAGTGGTTGAAACAATGTAATCTTTGGTTGATCCCAATCTTCATTTGGATAATGATCTAATTACTCTAGTTTTCTTTACTTCCAGTTCATAACATTTTGGACATGGGGACATAGTGTGGCAAGTCATGAGGAAAGGTGTCATTCAACACCTCGTATGTCATGAGGAAATAAAAATTATAATACAAAAATTAATGAGGGAAGTAACAACTCTACACCCATCAAGTAATGAGGGAAGTAATTGGTATTTACTTCAAGCATGCTCCCTCCATGCTCTAGGATCATTTCCTTTGATTGGAATAATCTAGTTGGGCCTTGTCGTTCTTCTTCTACACCCTTCAAAATAAGGGTTAAATACTATTCATTAAACGTTTATTGATGTATCATAGATGAATGAGCCTCCACTAGCATTTTATCCTCCTCGAGTTAGAAATCTATGGGTTCTCCCAAGCTTGTGTTAGCTACTAGTCAATTGCCAGATTTTGATAGAAGACTTGGTGAACCTTTAGGGATTCTTCCTCAATTTCCTATCACTCTAGGTGGGAAGATTGTCTTAGTCGATATTATAGGTTTGGACATCCCATTGGGCTTCAATATGATCCTTGGGCATGATTATGTATATTTTATGAATATTGTGGTGTCTTCGTTCTTTGTGTGATGTACCTTCCTCACAACATAATCATTGTCACTATCGATCAAGTTAAATATGATAATCACCATCCTTATTCAAATTTGGAACATGATATCCCATTATATTGCTAGTATTTGAGTGGAATCTACCCTGCCATAGATAAATTATGTGGAATCAAATCCTAGGTATTCAATTACCACTACGAAGGGGCATTTTCATTCATGGTTTCCTTCTCAGGATGTGCTCCCAGCAATTGACTTTGTCATTGCTTTTGAGAACGATCATTTTTTACCATTTCTACCTTCTCAAGACGTGGTCCTAGTGATTAACTCACTCATTGCTACTGGGAAGGAGCTTTCTTAATCATGGTGGCCTTCTGGGGACATAGTCTTGACAATTGATCTGGTCATTGCTACTGAGAAGGAGCTTTTTCAATCATGTTTACCTTCTTGGGACATGGTCCCAACAATTGAGTAGGTGTTTTATC
Organism: Picea engelmannii; assembly: GCA_009831015.1. Classification (NCBI taxonomy): domain Eukaryota; kingdom Viridiplantae; phylum Streptophyta; class Pinopsida; order Pinales; family Pinaceae; genus Picea; species Picea engelmannii. The sequence continues at coordinate 21,482 of WSFP011419654.1, forward strand.
CAATGGGGGCATTGGAACTTGTTCTCCTCCTGTTGGTCCAAGTGAATGTTCGAACATATTTTCTCTCTGGGATGATTTTTCTCCATCAAATGAAGCTCTCATAGAGGCTATGTTTGGTTTTTGACAATCTGTTTGATATTGCAGTCCTTTCCAAAGGATGCTCCTTGCATTAGACCCATTTACAATCAAATCCAACCCTGATTTCCTTTTTGAGTCAGATATCATTATTTGTGGATCCTAAAACTTTTTTACATCTTTAGTGATCAGGGGATCAAATTTTGCTCAAAAATTCAAAGTGCTCGGAATCACTTCAAACCGGACAAGAGCGTAGGCCTCGTCGTTGTGAACCCAACGCAACTCGTTTTGTCTCAAACGGACGTCAGGAGCGAGAGATATTGCAATCTGTTCGTCAAGTCAAACAGGCAAAAAAAATGATGCTGACTGTACAGTCCGTACAGGCTGACGTGGCAGGTCCGTACAGATCGTACGATGACGTGGCAACATCTGGTTGGTTGTTGTAGGCGAATGATATCGTGACACGTGGTGTTTTGTTGGTCAATGATTGGGTGCCACGTGGCCCAATCATGGGCTACCACGTGGCACCCCGGAATTGGTTGGTTGTATGTTTGATAAAATGTATTGGAGTCCGTGGGGTTCGACCCTCGGACCTCCCCACAAGCGTAAAGCTTTAACAAAGACCGCCGACCAATACGCCCACACTATGTGACTTAACATATAACTATTTGCAATGTTTATAAAGTCATATAATTGTATATATGGGCGGGGGTCGGGCCAGGGCTTAGCCCTGGCCCATGGTCGTATAGTTGTTTCATATGGCCACTATATATATGTGTGCGCGGTTGCTATGCAACGCGCGGGGTTTTAAAAAGTGGTTCGAACGGTTAAACACTTTGGCACATGGTTCTATGCCGACTTTTCATATGACCCTAGTTTAAGTGTGCGGGAGTTGGAACGGTTCAACCGTTTAGCCCTTTTGCCAAATGCACGCGGTCACATGACCTCCACACACCCAGGTGCTAGGCGGTTAGGGGCTGGAGCGCCCCTAACCGTCCTACGGTTTGCATCGTTGGCGCGGTTGCGCCCGGTGCTAGGTTTTCACGCCTTATATTGCATGTGAGCCAGGTTCACACAAGAGGGGGTGCAATTTGTAGATGCAGAGACAGCAAGCTTGAAGAGGGAGACTTCCAGGAGGCCTAACTTCTTCGTTTTTCGACCGATTGAGGTGTCGAAAGAGCCCAGACAGGGGTTTTTGGATGCTCTAAAGCCATTGGAGCAGTCGGTTTGTCAGTTTGAGCATTGTAAGACATCTTTTTGAGCACTTTGAGCAATTAATAATAATGATCCATTGGAAGCTGGACCAGGAGATGTAGCCCAAGAGAGGGGTGAACTCTTTTATCAAATTGTTGTGTTTATGTGCTTATGTTCATTGATTATGCTGCTGTCTATGTGTAATTTGCATAAGTAATCCTTTAATTTATGTGTTGCAAACTGATCCATTTGCTTTAAACACATAACCTTTACTTGCGATAATTTTCAAGTTTTTCAAGTCTTCTTCATTTTTAGATCAAGTTGGTATCAGAGCACTGGTTTTTGAAGACTTGATTGTTTGCAAGTTTTGTTTCTGATGCTCACAAGGTTGAAACTCACAAGAGGAGAAGGTCAACTTGTG
>ML863107.1:0-20299 GCA_009831015.1 Picea engelmannii
TGTAGAAGCAAGATAAATGGAAATTTTTGTTTCTATAGTATGGATCTAGGTATGTTTAAAAGAGTTTGTCCTAGTTTGAAAACTAGGGTATTGATAGATGAAAGAAGATTTGATATTAGTAGATCTGATAAGAATAGTGAAAGATATGTTATACCTATGCATAGAAAGAATGTTTAGACTAACTAGTGGATGCAGGATCCTTGAAATAATTTGTTGTAGGTTAGCCCCTATGATCCTAGTGCATAGTACAGGAGGAGCTGGGGATAATTTAAATGAAAGAGATTATTAACCCTCTATTACAATTGCATAAAACTGGGACATCTTGCTAAGGAGTGCCCTAGAAAAATACCTAGATGTCTTTGTTGTAAGGCTATGGACCATGAGGTGTTGGATTTCCCTAGAATGATTGCTAAAGTTGAAAGAATGGTAGAATCCAATAAAGAATCTGAGTAAGTATTGCTACAAATGAAGGAAACCCTGGATGACCATTGACATGTCATATTATCAGAGATCTTCAAAGAAAAGGAATACCTTGAAGCAAGAATAGAAGACTTCAACATTGATTATGTTCTGGATGAAGAAACACAGGTGAATATCATGACAAAAAGAACTTGGGAACTTTTAGGGAAGCCTATTATGACTCCTTCCCTAGGAGGAATAGGTTTATACAGAGGAAAGATGATAAACCTATGTGGAAGGATCGCTCAGATACCTATGACTGCCAATGGAACTTCGACGGAAGAAGATTTTGAGATTATTAAATTTATTGAGGACAGTGCCCCATTTACCATGTTAATAGGAAAATCTTGGATTGACAGAGATCGAGTTAGATGAAAGGAAGAAGAAGAAGTCTTAGAGCAAAAGAAGCAAGAGTTAAAAGATTTTATAACTAGAAGGATCACACAATTGATTGAAGAACTAGAGAACAGAGCATAGTTAGTTAACAACAATGACATAGATATTGAAGTTGAAATAACACTAGAGGACCCACAGAGGACTAAAATATCTATCCCAGATGAAGAAAGAATAGTACCCTTGAAATAATCTCACCAATGTGAAGTAACTATGTCAAAAGAATATAATAATCCAAATGGAAAAAGGCAGATTGAGATGAAGATCATTGGGAAAAATTATAGAAAACTAAGTAAGAAGAGAGATACTATCGACCTGTTGCAAAGGCTCTAGAGGGAACCTCGCAGAGGGAAAGTTTTCCAAATTGGAGCTTCATTGGGATATCAAAACAACGACACATGGTACTTTGAAATGATGAAGAAATATATCTGTTGGGGACATTATAACCGTTCAACCGACACCCCAAACGAATAGAAATAAATTTATGGATAGAAATCTCACCATCCGACCGTTGGAACCATGCCAAAACTGAAAGAATGGAGTTAATGAAGGATTCATACCCATTGCAAGTGACCTGTTGTCGAGTTACCTACTTATCCCGTCGCGCCATGCCCCGATAACACTTTTTCCAACTGAGAATTTGAGCCCACAGACTAAGTTTATTTTGCACCATGATCATTGCACTCTTGCTTCCTATCTCATTACTGTGTCTAAGTTACCTCCCGAACCCGATATTGTTAAACCTGAGTGTGTATGTCAGAAGAATTGAGTGTTGTAGAGAAAGTTGTTGAAGATGTTCCGATTGACATGATGACTAAGAGAGTCATGTAGATGTCTATAGGTGTGCAAGCATCATAGATAGGAGGACTACCAACCTCTTCATCCACTGCTCATAGAGAAGGACCATCCCAATTGTCTAATGAGAAGAGAACTAAGCACATGGATGATCTATCAAATTCTAAACTGATCTTGAATATATTACCCACTTATATTCCACCTCTGAGTGGTGTTGTGAACCACGATAGCATACCTAGGGATTTCAAATATGCCTTGGTCACTGCGTACCTCCCGAAGGGGATACACGCAGTGTGAGCATACCAAGAGAAGATAGCAGCGTTGAATTTTAGAGACTTCAACCTTGAATATTGCAAAGTCTACAATATTCTTGCCCCACATAAGTACCTAACCAGAATGAAGGGGAAAAAATCGAATATCGTCCCTCAGCAGTGGACTATGGACCTCGTGCAGTCCACCCTACTCAATGTCATGAAGATTCCTCACTTCGGACGACACTAGGAGGTGAATGCATGCATCAAACTACTATTATCTTGTTCCCATGGTGGTTACTTGTGGTTAAACGGTCGTATACCAGTTGATCCAACACTGATTAATTGGATCACAAAGTTAAGTATGCAAGGACTTGATCCCCAAGATTTTTACCCCAAAAAAGCAATGGATCGTGCTCTTGCGTAGAATATTAAAGACACCTATGGATTTGTTGAGAAGGGAACGTGAGGCTACAAGGTAGCTTCTATCTAGAGCGGTGCAGTGCACCTCACCTGCTAGTTGATTGCAGGGAAGTTAATACGCAAGAACCGACCCACCCAAGTCATTGGTTTTGTAGTTGACCTCGCAGTAAAGTGCACCAAGGGTCTTCAGATGAACTTGGTGAAGTACTTGGTGAACCAATTAGAAATCAATTGCAGAGAAGCCTAGGATCAAGGGTATGAATTTCACTTCAGCTGGATACTTATCCTAATTTCTTTCATCGCCTGGGAGATGTTGAACGGTGCGACCTTCCTGGACATCAAGTCGTTCGAACCATTGGTTGCAAAGTTCAACATATTGTGGTATTCAAGCGACATGAATAAACAATGGCAGTCCAATGTTGTATTTCACACCTACTACAACCAGTTGAAGAGCACCATTCAGTCCAAGCCTCGCATGAACCCAAACACTTTACACTGGCTCAGGCCCTTGATGAATTTAGCATAGACTACCATTTTATTTACATCATAGAGTGCACTAACGAACACAAGAAACAACTTCAGTCCTATTACAAGCTGATGGAGGAGGACTTGGAGGAGATCACCAAGGACTGGTTGGCGAACCTCCTCGTTCTAGTAGACCTTGTGGAGATGTCTGACATTGACAGTCCAGAAACAATGCATGATAAACCTAGACCCATCAAGACAAAGAAGACTAAAGAAGCACAGGATGTAAGGAGTACCTCAACAAAGACTGCTTCCATATCACCAGAGCAAGGGGGTGATGGTGAAGAGACAAATGGCATAGAGACAGAACAAAATAAAGGTGAAGTAACTCTGCTTAGAAATGAGGAGGACCCATTGAAGAAAAGGAAGGTTTCCCCTTTGAAACCTTCTTCCAAGAAGAAATTGAAACCCTCCATGACCAAGATGCAGACCATCCTCACCTCTGATGACTTCGATTTCATCATAGCAGCCCTGAATGATGCTTCATTGGAGACAACAGAGAAACAAGAGGCTAACTAGAAGGAAATGTACAATAAAATTAAGGTCGAGCTTCAAGGAGTACATCAAGCATTAGAGTCCAGTCGCCCAGTCTCCACTGCGCCTCTATCATTGGGAGCAAAAGAATTGGGAGATGAGCCAACTCAAATCCACTGCCTAGTTGATACAGTCGAAGCTCATCTCTGATGAGCACAAGAAGAAACAACGCAAGCCACCTAGGATTTGGCACAAGTACATGAAGTACTTGTAGAACAATACAGTGTTGCAAAAGTAGAAAAGCTCGCTCTCCAAGTGAATTTTGATGAGGAAAAGGCACAGCTATAGCAAGGAAAAAAACATTTTCTCGTAAAGAAAATTCAAATGAAGGAAGCAGTCAACAGAGCACTTCGCTCTGTGACAATCATAGAAATAAGGGTAGAGGATCAAGTCACGAAGCAAGTAGAATAGCTGAAAGAAGTGATCCAGTAGCTGTAGCAATGCATAACAGATTTGGAGTGACGCACTGTGCCCAAGACCCCTCAAGAAGTAAGGGACCAAAGAGAAGCAACTTCCCAAAGTGCAGTTGAGAGACTAAAATCTCCTGCCTAGAATGCAAGCAAATGAGTTACCACAACGTTCAAACGTATGAGGAACTCATTGAGAACCCATAGTTGCAGACACTAGAGTCACAGCTCCAGGAAGTGAAGAAACACGCAGAGATGCTACAGGCACAGCTAAAGGCCCTATCAGCTATAGAAAGAATGAAGCGGTCTCAAAAGCAATGCACTACCCAGTAGTAGATCCATACGATTCAGAGTAGAGTTATGGAAGTAACTCAACAGCTTCAACCAGTGCAGGATAAGGTGTACCAATTATTCATAGAGGTTGAAAGTCGAGGAGTAGATCTAGAGAAGGTTGTGAATGCAACAAAACAATGCCTAGAAGAACCTGTCAATGACGTTGTCATCCAAGAGTTCACTGAGCAAGAGGTCATCACACAACAACAAGTCAAAGAAGCTTGAGCCAAGCTCAAGGATTTTGAAGCAGAACTACCCAAATCGAAGTGACTTGGGATGAGTCACAGGTGAGTGTTGGGGGCATGTTGGACCTTGACCAAGTTTTGGGAGATCCTTGGTCAAGTTTGACCTATTTTTGGACTTCAATAGCCTGTCGAAGGAAGAGTGCAAGATGAAGCAGAGATTGTGGGATCTTGGCCCCTTTTTGGTTCCTTTTTTGGATATGTGAATATGTAACAGGAAAGGGATGTCATCCCATGGGTTTACCCATGTTTAGGCCTATTTTGTATGTATAAATAAAAGGCTAGGCAATGTAAGAGAGTATGTATGCAATATGGATAAGTGCTAAGTGCAAGTATGGTTTGTATATTCTTTGTGCATATTGTGAGAGACTTGTAGATCTAGATGTAAGGTATTGTAATAGGCTATGAAGTGATTTGTGCTATAGCACAAGGAGGGAGGATCTAGTGAGGTGCACAGATCTCTTGTCCTAGGCGAAGTAAGTTTTTTAGGATCTATGCTTGTAACCGATTGACTGAAGACAATAAAGAATAAGAGTTGGTGGATGTAGCCCCAAGGTGGGGGTGAACCACGTAAACACTATGTTGTTTCTCTTTGTGGTTGTCTTGATGTGTTTATAACTTCTTTTTCTAAGTGCTTTGATAGAGATAGATAAATCTTCTTATACTTTATGCTAATGATGTGCAAGAATGTTAGATATGACCCATATAAAGGTTCTTAGTGCTTGATCTGCTAGATATAACCTACATGTTTATGATATAGTGCTTAAATACATCAGATCTGAGTGAATGATGCGATGCTCTATTCTCTATGTGCATTAGTTATTGGTTGAATATTGATGAATTATTGATGCTAAGTGCTCTGTTCAGTATTATAATCACAGATCACTGTCCCAGCTAAGGTTGTATACACTTGAGTTCTGCAACCACCCCTACCTCTACCTCGGGTGAGACTTCATCTGCTTCACAGGTGTTTCCAACAGGGTCGGTAGTTAGGGTTTTGTTGGTGCATTGTTGTAGCGTTGAACCCTGGGTCTACCCCTGTGCCAACAAATTTTTTTCATCTTGAAAAATGTTCTGAGTATGTCATTTTGGATTTTCTCTTCTTTGAGATGAACTATGGGATTTATAACCCTTTTCACCTATGACCTTTCATTGTTTTTTGTATTCTTTGTTTTTGCTTATAATAGTTTCAAGGTCGTGAACTAATTTTTCTTGAGAATTTTTTCCTTCATTCTCCTCTTCCTCCTCATATATATTTCTCTGTGTGTGTGTGTGTCTTAATAAATGAGACATTAAAACCAATGGAAATTATATGATTCATAAAACGTTGTTGTGGATCAAACCCTTTCACGTAGTCATCCAAATTTAACTTATAAGGGTCAAATTGAATAGAAAATTCATCAATATTTAAGGCACTCTTCATTGTAGTCTCACTAAAATTCCATGGTAATTGAATAAATTGTTTTTTCTTTCTTTGAGCAAAGAAATTTTCCCATAATCTATATTGTTTGCAAACTTCGATTATGAACATTTTATCAGATATGTAAAATGGGAAAGGCCAACCTAGGAATAGCCTTTTATCTTTCTTAAATTTTGATAATTGATATGTTATTTCCATGAATATGATTCTAGAGAAATCAAAAACCCTTTTTCCTTGAACAGAGTAATACAAAATATACAAGTCCAACCTGGGAATAACAGTAGTGGATTCCAACCCGAGAATTCTAGATAAGAATAGGCAATTTCTTTTTAGGGTTTCTTGAGCTTACTAACTTGTATTAAAGATAAATCCTATGAAATTGTTGAGGGATCCTCCAGGCACTATGGAAATATATCTCTACCACCATTTTTATATTTGATAAAATTCTTAGCTTCTTCAACTTTAAATATTGTAGTTGGCTTCAGAAATTTAAACATTTGACTAAAAGTAGGTGCCCCCAAAGAAATCGATGAGCACCCATTCATCTTGATAGTTATTTGTTCCTTCTCAGAGTTGTTAGTACACAATATTACTAAGTCCTTTGTGTCAAAAACTTCTTGAACACAACCTTCTCAAACAATCCCAAATGTCCATACGACATTATCATTCTATGAAGAATATTTCCTGTAGACTTTGGACCAGTGATTCTCTGAATTTTCTTGTGCAAATGTGTTCAAAGTGTCACCGCATAAGCCTTCTCTTATTTTCACCATCTTCTTCTATGCTTACTATAGAATGAAAAGAACTCTTGTGATTATGGAATAATTTTTTCCTTTTTTAAGTTAATATTATATCATTTGTTTTCAAGGAAGAAGTTATATGAATTAAATTCAAATTTATGAGGTTAACTTCAAATAAATCACTATATTAATAAAATTCCTGATATATTAACTCCACATGAGAAAAAAATTAAACATTTCTTTGATTACCGTGACATGAGAAAAAGATTTCGCTGGAGTGAAAGATTGAATAGTGGAATTTTGAAATATGCAATCTTTGCTTCTGTTGTTATAATGATTAGTCTCAAGAAAATTTTCTAAGTATCAATTATCACACTGAAAGAGAAAAGATAAAATATTGGATAGAGATAAGAATCTTTTCTTATGTGGTCATGAAGGAACTCTTCAAAATAAACTAAGTGTTTGAATTCGACAGACAGAGGAAAGGTATTACTTAAAAGAAAATAAGGAAACTCTACTTCCGTAGTGAAACTCTAAAAATGACTACGAATAGAAATGACTCGATGGACGAAGAAATAGGTGCAAAAAAATAATTTATGGGATTTCTTTTTCTACGTTTCAAAAATGATACTAAGTAATGAAATCATTGGATGGAGAAATACTTGAAAAAAGAGTTAGACCTCTTGTGATTTTGTCGCTCCGAGAGAAAGACAAGTACTTTGGGAGATGAAATTTTTCTAAGTATGGTACATTAAAAATAGATTGTTATGAAAGAAATTTAGGGTCAACAACTGGCTCCAATTATGGGATAGTAACCCCCTGTGGGTTGCTAGGAATCCATAATCTGAAGACCAGATGCCTTTTCCATTGGGCTATGGAGTCTATAAGATGACAATATACAAAATAAGGAAATAAAATTATGTACAAGTGAGAAGAATCAAGATTAAGAGAAAAAAATCATTAAGGTGTCGCCCATTTACTGGCAACATCAATATTTTTCTCTTCATGCCCCTAAGCATATATGAATTGAAACTTAAAATATTTTCAATGATATACAGCATGATCCAGAGTGCTTCAAACTTTGTATGCATTGAGGGATTTTCTTTTTATTTATTCCATAGCAATATCAATTCACCTTTTTGGAAATCCTTTATTGTTGCACTTTGATCAAAATACTTCTTGACATTTTGTTGTCTCTGGCATATTTTCTTCAAGGCCTCAACTATTTATTCTCCCAACTTCAATATCTGATTTAATATTTTGTGCAGAGGAGAAATATTTTATGTATCTTGAATATTTACTACATAAGTCAGATCATTCAGTTCTATATTAAGTGGCATCTTTGCTTCTTTTCCATACACCAATGCATATAGGTATATTCCAGTGATATCCTTTAGTGTCACGTTGCTTTCCCTTAACACATATGCTAGTTTTAAATGCCAATTCCTTTGATTCTGATCAATTGTCTTCTTTAGAATTTGGATCAATGTTTTGTTTGTAGATTTAGCAAGTCCATTTGCTTAGGGATAATAATTTGATGATTTTCCCATTATAATACCAAATTCCCCATGAAATTTGGTAAACGTTTATCCAATAAAGATTGACACATTATCAATGATGAATTTCTCTATCACCCGAAATCTTGATAGAATATTATCTTTAAAAAAAATATCAATTGTTCAGAATCAACATTTTTTAGTGTTGTTTCCTCTTGCCATTTCGTGAAATAATCTATGGTAGTAAGAATGTACACATTTCCTTTGCTTGATTTTGGGTTTATTGGCCCAACGAAATCAAGTCCCCACTATGCAAATGGTTCTTCCACCAATATAGGTTTCAAAGGCATTGCAGACCTCTTCATTTTTCCTGAAATTGTTTTACATGAAAGGCATTTTCTTACCATTGCATATGAATCCTTAAGAAATGTTGGCCAATAATACCTGGCTCTTACTATTTTGTGTGCAATAATATTAGGTGCAAAATTTCTCCCGCATATTCCTCCATGAAACTCTTTTTTCAATTCTTGAGCTTTCGTTGCATCTACACACCTCAATAACACTCCATCAAAATTTATTCTAAATAATATTTCTACAATCAATACATACTAATTCAATTTCATTTTTAAGGCTCTTCTTTACTTGGGAGTCATATTGTTCAGGAATTTTCCATATATTAGATAAAAAATGATGTCTTTGTACCATTCTGAAGTTAACATAGTATTTCCAACTGAATATGACACTACCCCATTTAATGCTTAATTATCACCAATGAGCTTACATAATCCATGTCCTTTGACTTCCTTTAAAAGTGTGATATCTATATCATATTCTTGAATCTTAGCCATCCAATTTTCCCACTTTCCTTCTCTCAATTGCTAATTTAGTATCATCTTTACCAGGAAAGAAGGAACATATGCTATAACATTAGAATTCAGAATATAAGCTCGAAAATGTACCACCGCCTTAATAAGAGATAGTGCTTGTTTCTCCAATTTGGAATATTTTATCTCATAATAATGAAGGGTTTTTCTCATAAATATTATTGGAAGATCCTCCCCTTTACAATTTCTTTGTATAAGGACTGAAGCCACGACCCCTTATGTCGCAAAAGAATATATAATAAAATCTCTATTAAGATCCAGGTTATAAGCACAGGGGTTGTGGTGATTGCATGTTTAATAGTATTGAAAGCATTTTGAATGCCTAGAGTCCATTCAAAGCTCTGGTCCTTCTTTAACAATAAATGAATTAGCTTGAAAGTACTTTCATAGTCAGGGAAAAATATTCTTACAAAGTTTATTCTTCCAAAAAATGAATGCACCCCTTTCTTTGAAGTTGGAGGATTTAGTTCGTTAATGGCCTTGACTCTTTCAGGATCAATATAGATTCATTCTTTACTAACTATATGCCCCAATCATTTTCCTTCGGATGCAACAAACAAGCACTTCTTTGGGTTAAGAGAAATCCCATATGATATTCATATTTCAAATACTTGTCTCAAATGATCAATATGATTTTCTCTTGTCTTGGAATGGAGAGTAAGATCATCTTGATAATTAGCCATAAATTTTCCTATCAGATCTTTGAATTCATGATCCATGGCTCTTTGAAAATTGGCTCCAACATTTTTTAAGCCAAAGGGAATTTGAGTGTATGCATGTGTTTCCCATGGTGTTATAAAATAAGTCTTGGGCATGTCTTCCTCTACAACTAATACCTGATAGTATCCTGAGAAACCATCTAACATGGACATACAAGTTGATCCAGTGACTTGTTGAAGTAGAAATTCCATGTTATGCAAAGGATATTTGTCTTTGATACTTTCTTTATTCAGATCTCAAAAGTCAACACACATACAAATTTCTCTAGTATTTTTTCTCACTATACTACTAGATTTGAAAGCCAATCTAAATGTCAAATTAGATAAATACTTTCAGAGTTTTTAATTTTTCTAGTTCCATTATTACTAATGGTTTTAGCTTAGGATTCATCATTCTCAGTTTTTTCTTGAAAGGCTTAGTCCCTTCTTTCAATGGATAATATGTTGGAATATAGACTTTTCATACACCTTGAGATCATCATAGCTTCATGAAAATATATCAAAATACTCTTTGAATAAGGTAATGTATTGATCAACTTCTTTTGATGTACAATCAATCCCAATATTTACATACTTAGGGGAGCTTTCAATTCCAATATTTATCTTTCTTGTTTCTTGCACCTTACGCATTGACACTTATTTAAGATTTTTTGCTTGGTCATATCTTGTAAAAAGAGATTCAGAATGAACATAATTTTTTGGAACAAGGGAAACATCTCCATGACTCTCTTTAAAATTATTTTCATTGGCTAGGAAGTCATTCAACTGCTCGTCACTTTCAAAATACTCGAAGGTATTCTTGATTGTCAGACACTTAATGTCTGAAAATTCTTTTGACTTGGATTGAAATTTTGCTTTGAATGTCTTCAAGATTAGGTAGTGAAGCAACAAGTGCTAGTGAATCTTCCTTTTGATTATTCTCTCTAGGGATGAACGATATGTTAAATGAACTAAAAGCATCCATCAATTCATTTACTCTTTTCACATATAATTTCATTTTTTCTTTCTTGATCTTATATATTTGGATGACTTGATTTATAACTAGTTCAGAGTCACCAGTTATAATTAAGTTCTCTATTTTCACTTCTAATGCCAGAATTATCCCTTGAACCAACGCTTCATATTCTGCTTCAAAGTTGGTGCATGGGAATTCTAATCCAATGGCATGTGGGTATATGAACTGTCGTGACTTTTAAGTGCAATTATATAAATACTTTCACTTGCTTTCACTTGTTTATGCATAAAATATCATTGATAAAGTAGTATTTATGTAAAGAATTCCTTGATTTCTCCATAACAAGGTACTTTTATGGAATCAATTGCATAAATAGTTTCACATGTTTCTTAATATTTGGTACAACTCATACCAAGTTTTTCCATTACTACCAGGGGCATGATATTATTTATTGCTTGGGAATCTACCAAACAATTGTGAAGCACAATATCATGATTTTCAATTGAAATATTAAAAGGAGGAGCTTTACCTCTCACCTTGACAACTGATTTATTTTGAACTCACCTTGGATTTGTAACAACGACCTCCACTCTACTCCCTAGTTCATCTAAAATCTTGAGAATGTTTTCTCTCTGTTGTGGGATTTTTACCACCTCCATGAAAGGAAAAGTGATTCTCGACTTACTAAGATCATAAACTACATTATACATCATCTGAGGATGACTTAGAATTCTTTGTTGCTTATTTTTCTCTACATCGCTTGATTTATTCTTCTCTTTTTCTTTTTCTTTTTTTCTTCCTTTTCTTTTTTAGTGTTTTCCTTTGTTTTGAATGTATTTGCTTGCATCCATGTTTGGACAACATTTCCTTACGAGATATTTTTTTCTTCATGTTCTTCAAATATATACATGGATGAATCACATTCATCCATCTGTATAGACTCAATAATTTCTTCATGAATATGGTCAACCCCTTGATCAATATTTTTTTCATCATAAGCTTCATCAAGTATTATTGCTTTTGGATTGGGTGCCCTTGGGATTCTCTATATTTCTTGATCATCAATACTCTCAATTCTTGTTCATTGTTATTGGGCAGGATTTCTTCTTTGTTCTGGAATAGGAATCCTTGGATTAGAAATGAAGTTTTCATTTCTTCTTAATATAGTTATTTCATTTTGCATCTGCCTTATGGTTTTGTTCATTTGTGCAATCTCCATCCTTTGTCTAGTTTCTTGTGTTGCAGTAGGATAATGTTTTACATTTGGAATGGTCCCTTGGAATAAACTTCCTCCAACTCCTTCATTTTCAATATGAGGTGTTTTCTTATATTCATTCTTCTTTGGACTTGAGGCTTCTTGATTTGGAATGGCCAAAATGTCCATTTTCCTTTGGAAATTTTCCAAGAATAATATCAGGGTCAACTCATGTTTCAAACATGTTCTCTTCCATTTTGGTATCCTTATCCATTACTTCATTTAAGGTTTCAATTTGAGAATCTCTGATAGAAAAATTTACATTGGAAGGAATTGCATTCTTATAGAAGCCAAGTATTACTGAAGCATTTGGCTTTTGTTCCTATGGAATTTTGTTCAATGTCTTATTGAATCTTAAATTAAAATCTTGAAATCTTTCATTCTTTTTCAGACATATTCAGATAAATTTAGTGAGAAGAGTATGGTAAGATATTGGAGGAGAAAATATATTCAAAAACATTTTTTTGAGATCATCAAATGACCCAATTGATCTTGTAGGAAAGGATGTATACCATCATAGGCTTTATCATTCAATGTTTGAAGAAATAATATTACCATCACATCATCATATTCAATAAGATGAAAATCACATACATCTAAGAATACATCCATATGTCTTTTAGGATCAATTCATCCATCCCATGAAAATTTCTTCAATGTCCCCTTTGGAAGTGTTGTTCCAGAGTCTGTACTTAAGGCTAGAAAGTACAGGGTCTAGGCATCTGAAAGTGAGTAAAAGATAAAAGGGGAAAAATCAACCTTCAGGAAAGGAATCTAAGGTTGGTTTCTAAGTTATCGCTATCTCACTTCCAAACGTTCCTGGGTACTTATATCTCGTTCAATTATGGCCCATGAATGTTTGAGTTCCACCCGGGTGATGGTAGTTTTAAGTATGGTGTCAAAATGGTTCAAAGTGATGTTGGTTTGATCCGATAGGCCGGGTTTGATATTGGGTTGTCTTGCAACAGGCACATTCATGGAGAAATAGGAATTGAAAAGAAATTTCAGGGTTTTAAAATGTTACTTCAACTTTTTGACTGTATAAAAGAGAATTTATGAATCCGATGTTAAAGTAAGAACACAAACCAAAGGGATTCTCCCGTAACTAAGTTAACTCTTTAAAAATTATGTATTAAATGTGAGAAAACATTAAGCTGTCGACAATGCGAGGCTCCTATCAAGGGAGAATCTTACCCTGTAAACAGAAGAAGAAAAAGACAAGAAGAAATCTGACGAAGCATAAAATATAGAGATCTAAAAAGTTCACAGGTCTTGTACCTGTTGATAGCCGATACAGAGGAAAATACACAAACGATTAGACAACTAAATAGTTGGTCACCACAGTAGAAGTTGTACTAAATTGTAGCTAAGCATTCATCAGAGAAATATATGCAAAATGACATTTAATATAAGATAACAGTGAAAACAAAACTCATAACTCAATCTTCACTGAATCAGGAATCTTTGGATTTCTCTTTATTAATAAAAGGAGGAAGGTCTCTATTACAATCGGCCAAGAAAAATCCATTTTTCTCACTTAAAAATGCATATTTATACAAACTTCTAAACATTTGAATTTCAATCGTTCCAGAAGTTTTGGTTACAAAATGGGAAACTTAAGCATTTCACTTCTTTGTCTTTGTCTTCCTTCACACAGGCAGAGCACCTTCCTTTATTTACTCTTCTTTATCAAAAAATAGAACAAAATAACACTTGTCATCATTTGATGCCAGACACTTGCCCTTTCGTCTGCCCAATGCAATTGACACACTTTTCGATCAATTGGGCTATTAAATTTGAAGGCTTTGTTTTTTTGTTTGCCTCAATATTTTAACAATCCTTCGCTAGCTCTGGAAACCTTTCTCCTACTTGTCGGTCTTCGGTGATGATAGAACATAGTTGTAAACTTGGTTTTATTAACCATTTATCCACTTGGACAATATCAATCTGGCTTATCTGTGATATTTCAGCCTACTCCCTTTCCTCATTCTCCTTGATATCGAGGAGGTGCTTGGTTGTATTGATCTGGCCCACTGTCCCAGCATTTCTTTTCCTATCGAGATCCAGCAAGCTTTAATCTATCAAGCTGAAATATTCTTCACAAGAGTTTCTCATTTATTTGGCTCATTCTTTGTTCTCTGATATATTATGCTCCCATGCATTCAGCAAGATATTTCTTCTGGTTTTCTCTAGGATGGAAAGTCTAGAACTACTGACCACTTTTTTCCTCATCGTGGCTATAACAGCTTCCTGGAAAGCGACCCGAGCCGCCCCAACTTCTCTTTTTCTCAAAGAAATGTCTTCCAGCACTTGGTCAATGGTCTGGAAATGATTCTAGATGGCTTCCACTTTAGCAAGTAAATCTTGCTGAGCTACTGACACTCTTTTTCGGACCTCAATGGCTTGGGATTGGAATATCCTGATATCTATGACCTGGCTCTCGACAGAATTCAACTTTGCCTATAGCTGCCTTATCAATTCATCTTGTTAGCTTACCTGTGCTTAGCTAGTCTGGGCCAACTGATGTGTTTTCTCGAGATTGGATCTGAGCTACTCAATTTCCTTTTGATCAACTACTCTGGCTTTCTCTAGACCTGCGTTCACCTGATCTCTGGCAATTTCCTCTATTGTAGCCAGCTTAGCCTCCAACTTACTGATCAAGCGAATCTTTTGATTTAACTGCTCATTTAGAGATCCGATGGAATATTGGTTGCCTGTGGAAAAATCCCCAAATGTCCCTACTATCTGAGTGGTGAATTCCTCCTTTCTCATATCCTTCCCATCGGCTAGGATTTTGAATTTTTTGGCCACTGTGCCTGCTTCTCGGTAAAGCTCTTGCTTCACGAAAGCCTTTCTCTTCTTATCAAAGAAAAATTCGTTCGGAGGCAACTCTTCTATAGTAATGGGTGTTAATTCTTCCCCGAAAATCCATATCGCATCGAGGGTCCCTCTTGTGAACTGTAGGGGAGTGATAGAAGCGATGTGACTATTGATTTCCTTGGATGGTTTTTTCGGGATAACAGTTGTGTCTAAATTTCTCGGTGCAGGCGATGGCGTGACACTTACCCCTTGTGGGAGTACTTCTACTTGGCTCTGGGCTGACTCGCCCGGTGCAACCACTTCTAGGACTCCTTCCTTTGGGTTGGGGATCTCAGCTTCCTATTCCAGGTTCCCAGTTTCTTCTATCTTTTCCTGGTTTTCCTCCCAGTCAAGACCTGAATCCTTTGGGTCCTTGGCTTTCATTTGCTATATATCTATGGTCTGTGGGTTTTTACCCTGTAAAATTGGGGGAAGGAAACTCCATCGGTGTTCCTGAAACCTGAAAAGATCAGCCCTATCCCCAGGCGCCAGGGCTTGAATCTAACTTAGGACCTCGGTGTAGGATCTTGCACCTCAAAATATTTCGTCATGAGGCGAATGCTCATGTGATTACTCATGAACTTATGTGGGTCATGTTTCTTGAACTCGATGTTGGCCAATTTAAATTCTTCCAAGGTCATAGTCTCAGCTTTGGCATGTCTAAAATATAATAAAGAATATGAATTAAAATGAATTGGGAAGGGCAGCCATACCTTCTTTAAAAAACCTTTAAGCTCTTTGCTTATTCCATCGAGCACGGTTTTCCTGGCAATTTTGTGACATACCAACTTATCTGGCACAAATAGTGGTAGAGCATATGGGGGAATAGATGAGATAAAAGCCCTGATGTATGAAAACTACGCTTCTACATACCATTCAACCACACTACCCAAGTTGGTCGTGATGCTGCCTGAAATCCTAGGAGGTGGGTTACCGAAGATGGAGACATGCATCAATACCATTACCTAATTGAAAATCTCATATATGAATTATGTGGCCTTATCCTCCCAAAGTTTCGAGTGATAGACATGGATAGGCTCAGCATTAGATGGAGTCCATATCTATCTCATTAGAGGGAAAGGCATCATGAAACAAATAGCGTCCATGACTTAGGTGAACATGAAAAATGAGGTTGTTTTCCCGCTCACTTTATGTGCTCGATATTTGGTAATTCAACGGGTTAGACTATCCAACAACAGTTTGTCCTAGTTGAAAGAATAACCTTCAGTGACTGTATAAATCAGAGGAACCCATTGGAGGAAAAAGTGTGTGGTGTCCTCCCTCCCATACAACCTACAAGCCATCATTGTTATATACCTGAATGGTGGCTCTAAGGAGGAGATTGAATAAACTCCACTAGAATCCACCCTAAATTTTGCGGGGTGCGAAACCCAATCCTTGATCAGCTCGGGCAAGGTTCTGTCATATTTCTCTCATTCCTTCTCCTTGAAAACTTCCAGAAACTTGGCATTATAGGTGAAGTTTGGTGTGGGTGATAGCTGATACATTGCCTGCAAATGTTCTAGTCTAAAAGTCCCAACCGTCACCTTATGTTCGCTGATGATAGTCCTGGTCAGGATATCCACATGGTCTAGTGCCCATCCGATCATATCATAATAGGGAAAGAGCCATGGCATTGCCACTATTTTGTTCATCTTTTATTGAATGACGATTTTGTATTTCATGGCCAAATCATCCTTCTCGTTATCGTTGGAATCATCTAAACAATTCACCGATTCAGATTGAAGAATGTCGGAGATGTACATCCAGGTTTTGACAGTATTGATACTTCAGGGTGAAGTATCGGAAACAGCATCTGAGATCTGACCTGAACTCTCAGCAGCCACCTTGGATGTTTTTCATGGAGCCATTATAGAGAACTCTGTATTTAGATCTCCTGTAGTAAGAATTGTAAACACATAAAGAAGTTATCCTAATGAAAAATCTTTGCACGCAAAATAGAAATAAAATTGAACAAATGAAAGAAACTCCCTTGCTTTTAATCTTTCCACTCTGTGTGAGTGCTTACTGACAGAACAGTCAAGTCATTTAATGGAAAGATTTAGGTGTGAAATGAGATCTTATTTTCCATTAACTCATCATGATTCAAATCAATGCCATAAATGTTTAAAGGATTTGTGATAATAAAGAAATGCGGAAAAATTCAAAAATCTCATCCATAGACTGCATATGTTAAAGGTCCTTTAAGTCATTAATTGATTTAATTAAGTCCCTTAATTTTGTACTTTAAGCCCTCAAAACCTCTTTTCGGTCTTCGTCGTCTCAGATGATTTTGTTCCTAGTCTTGGAGTCCAAAATACCCGAAATCGTGATGGCGCGATTTAGCTTTTTACCCGTGATGTTGCCCAAGATTTTAGTCGATCCATGTCTAAACAAGGAAATCAAGACTTTGTGAATCGGAGTCACGAAGATGAGGCTCTTGGAGGGAGTGATTGTCGAGTGGAGAAATCACAACAACACTTAAGCGAGGTTAAAACTCTTGACACTAACCATGGTAACTTTTGGAACCGTTTCGCGACTTTGCATATCAGAGTTTGAAAACCATGCAACTTGTAACTTATGAAGCATGATGACATGAGGTAATAAAAGTGATAAATGTGCTTAACGGTTAAGTGACAGTGATTTGTAACTATAATGACTATCACCACTTCACATGTCAGGATATTGAGGCTTTTAGTGGGTAAATATCATGAAGTAAAAGACAGCCTGAAGACCAACTTTTGATTTTAAGAATTATATTTCAACCACTTGGAAAAGGAGGCTCCAACATAGGAACAGTAGACTGTTGGAAAATGTTTAACAGGTAGCGCATGATTGTCATTGATGGAAATTACAACAAATAATATGGCATGAGTACGGGAAGAAGTAACAGACAGGCACCAGAAGTATTTTAGGAAGACGCTGCAGAGAAAGCCCGATAAGTTCAGAAGAGATAGTGCAGAGGATTGTTGGCAAGTTATTATAAGGCAAAGTAAGCTTGTCATTGATGGCAAGATCAGAGTATGCAGCGAAGGAAAAACAAGGACAAAGTACGCTCCGAAGGAGAAGCGCCAGTGATCACTGGATCTCATCCTGAATTCTCGATGGCTGTCAAATCTGAATGAAGACAAAAGGAGCGCGCAGATCTGGAGGATAGATCTCAAGCGTTAGATCTGAGTGCAGGGTACAACCACCATCGTATCGAGGAAAACCTACACAATATTTAAAAGTACAAGGAGTAGAGGGCTCACAAATCACGGAAGCGAGAGGACCATCCATCTCAGGGGGTTATGTGGACCATTGATCCGCCTCCCTGTCGGAGTTTCGAGGATCGGGTGTTGGAAATGTCAAAGAAACAATGCAACAGGAATCCTGATTTCTCGATATGCAAAATCCTGGCGTAATCTGAGCCGTCAAATCAAGATCACATCTGAACCATTGATCTGACTCCATGTCGGAGTTTCAAGGATCGCATGTTGGAAATGTCAAAGAAACAATGCAACAGGAATCTCGAATTCTCGATATGCAAAATCCCAGCGTAATCTGAGCCGTCAAATCAAGATCACATCTGAACCATCGATCCGACTCACGTCAGCAAACCATGTTAGCTAGGAACACGTGACATAACCATGTAATGACAAGTGTCAGACTAATTCAACATGCTAAGCACATGTAAGTCATGAATTAGGGTGACACGTGGCAATTATTTAACACATGTGACGTTAGCAAACGTACACCTTGTCAAAGTTTCAGGGATCGAGAGTTGGACATGTCAAAGATTATTGACATCAGGAATCCCGATATAACGATATGTGAAATCACGATGTAATCTGAGCCATCAGATCAAGCTTTGATCTGGACTGTTGATTCCAGTCAATGGAGAGGCATCGGGGATCGAGAGTTGGACATGTCATAGATTATTGACATCAGGAATATCGATATCGCGATATGCGAAATTGCGATTTAATCGCAGCTGTTGAATAGAGATCAGATCTAGATCATTGATCAAACTCCATATCGGAGTTTCACGAATCGCGACATAGAGAGGCAAAGAACTCAATGCATCAAGAATGACGAAATCGAGAAATCGTGATTCAATCGTAGCCGTTGAATCAAGATTAGATCTGGACCATGGAATCACAGGACATGTGGCAAGTGATCAAAATTTCGCTGACTTGGGGTCAATGGAGCATAGTTTCGAAAAAATCGCGAGATGAAAAATCGTGAAAGCGCCTTATGCATAAGGCTGTGGTCACATCCCTTGGACACATTAGCAAGAGATGGAGGAAAGAGATAGAGCAACCAAGCTCATTTTTAGGGATCGCGACTTGGAGAGGCAAGAACACAATGTAATAGGAATGCCGAAATGCCGAAACCCGATTTAAAGGCAAGATTAATAAAGGTCATCCAACGGCGTAGATTAACCTGAAGGAGATTTGAGGGTTACTATTGCACAATACAGTGAAACTGCTAGAAACCATTGATGGTTTCTACCAGAGGATGTGAAGACACTTTGGGATGACTGACAGAGGAGGTGAAGAGTCTCTGAGAGGAATGAAGATGTTCATGGAGGTGATTGACAACTGATGAGCATTGAGGCCTGTAACTAAAATAGAAAAGGTGAGTTCGACTATCACAGAGAAGACGAAGAGTCTCAAAATGCCAGAGAGGTTGAGGAATCTCAGTATAACATACAGTGATGTTGGACACGTGGGGAGAACCACCAGAGAAGTTGAAGAGTCATGATGATGATCAGATAGAGCACTCGAGAGCTGGAGGATAATGGTGCGGAGTCAGCATGCAGAGGCATTATGAACATTGCATGCACAAGGTGCATAGAAGCTATAAATACACAGTACAGAGAAGAGATGGGGTGGTTGTTGCTGTTGGAGTTTGTTGTGGTTGTTATTGGTGAAGGTGATTCATGTGTGAAGAAGGAGGAGAGTGCAACAGTTGAATAGAACAAAAGAGGAACTGTGCAGTGAATGGACATGGAGCACAGAGCATAAAAAGCAGAAGAACAGATAGCGCAAGTGATGTGTACAGAAAGGAAATGAGGCAGACAGAGCAACGAAATGCAGCAGAACAATGATGAGTCTGGTAAGCCATTGTTGAACATCATATCACTGTAATAAGTTTCAGTAGAAAATATTTATATTTTAGGGTGGTTGGGAGGAGCTAGGGAGGACTGGTGTCCTCAAAAGTTCAAGTGGGTGTTTGAACACAGGGAGTTGGTGCTTCGTTCTAGTTGGTGCTAGAGAAATTAGGGAGTTGGTGCTTCCTTCTAGTTGGTGCTAGAGAAACTAGGGAGTTGGTACTTCCTTTTAGTGGGTGCTAGAGAAAACAGAGAGTTGGTGCTCTCAACAAGTTGTATCTTGCAAAACTGAGGTTTTAGCCTCATTATGATTTGGTGCTCATATGTATGATACTATAAAGAATGTAACCATTACTTATCATATAAAGAAAAAGAGGTTTTTACCCAGCATAGGTTTCCTCGGGAAATATCCATCTTTGTGTTTCTCATATATGTGAATGATGTTGAAAGTGCCATTTTTTATTTCCCTAGATTATTGTGGTCATCATTCAGTGTCTCTACAAAGAGTTTAAAA
>WSFP011419657.1:0-23171 GCA_009831015.1 Picea engelmannii
TAGAGACATATGAATAGTTGGGAAACACATTGTCCAGGCCTAAAGAAGTGTCATATACGTCTTGAGAAACGTATCATAGGTTATAGAAAATATGTGCAACCATGGGTAGGTTGTACATTCCTTGAGCAACAATGTACACATTGTGGACATTGCAACAATAGGCTTTGGACAATATGTCCAAGTTCGACTAACATAAAAATAGGCTTAGGAAATTTTATAACATGTTTGAGAAACACAAAAATAAGTTTGTACAACCAAAAATCATTTGAGTGGGAATGTAATAGGTTTAGAATGCCAAAAACATAGGTCATGCAATCTAAAAATAGGCATTAGGAAGATTAAATTAAACCTTGGGAACATGTTATGAGACCTCAAGTAGAGACAACAATGCATATAAAATGTTGTTCTAAATTGTTGGTGATAACAGAAGCTAGAGGTAGTATGTCTCCCTTGAAAAATTGTATGTTTAGGCCTAGTAAACTATTTCATGGGGATAATTTTAGCACATGGAAGCAATGAATGATCACCCTTTTCTAGTGTAGATGCCTATGGGAAGTGGTGATCAAGGATGATTTAAAAAAAATCTGTGTGGTTGTGTAAATGTGTTGAGCCTACATAGAATAGATCTAGCTAGAAAATACCACACACATTTGCAGAGAGAAATTGAGAAATAAGAAGCAAGAGAGAAATAATGGAAGAATTATCATTAATCATAATGAATAATGAATAATTTACACATATGTATAACTCAACCAATGCACACTGAAAGAGAATCCAATGCGCCATAGTGGTGGTCTAGAGTGATATGGACACACACCAACAGTTATGGGAGTAAACAACCACCTAGTCTAGTCTCTTAAGAAGTTACATGAGTGAATTTCCACCTAGTTGAGTTAACTAGTCTACTAGTCTTCAGTTAACTAACTGAAATAGAGTGAAGTGATGAGGAGATCATGGAATCATGGGTAATGTGTTAGTCTGGTGATGATACCAAGGCTAATGCACATTAGTTGGCGATGATCCCAATGTTGCATGGTGACAACCAATACAACATCTAGACTCCACTCAAAGAGTCAATCTGAAGTGAAAACTGAAGAGAATATTCTTCCTAAAATATAGGAGACTAGATAATGACTAATAAACAAGGAAAAACCTTAGGAAAACGAAATCCTAGGTGTGTGTAAAGTAACTCCAACACCCCCCTGAACATCACTATGGTGAAAATAAAGAATGGGTCCTAACAATGAGGCCATGTTAGGTACCCAAATACAAAAGATATAATGAAATAAAGTGATGAAAGAGGGGAAACCTCATGGGAAACCCCCCCCTCAAGGTACACTGTATGTAAAAAAAAGAACTACAGTTTCTAGGAAATTGTGTCCTTCACTCCAAGACGACTTCACAGAGAATGGAACTTTTGCTCAGTGAAGGTCTTAGTGAAGATGTATGTCGTTTGTTCTGCTGAAGGATAGAACTGTAGGTCGATGATGCCCTCATTTACTAAGTCCCATATGTAGTGCATGTGGATCTCGATGTGCTTCATCCGCTGCCTCTGAATTGGATCATTGCAAAACTTCATAGTGCTCTGGTTGTCACACCAGATGATGATTGACTAATAAAATTGAATTCCCAACTCAGTGAGAAAATGTTGTAGCCACATAGCATGAATGGTTATGTTAACTACCCCTCTATACTCTGCCTCGGCTGAAGAAAGAGCAATAGCAACCTACTTCTTTATCGACCAACAGATAGGCCCGGAACCAAGACTAAGTGAGTAACTAGATGTGGACTTGTGATCAGTGTTATCGCCAGCCCAGTCAAAATCAGTGAACCCGATGAGATCCAATGTAGAGTCTGTTGCATAATGAATCCCAAAGGTGATGGTGCCATGTACGTATCGAAGGATACACTTTGCAACCTTCCAATGTAGCTCATGCAACTCTTGCATGAACCTGTAAACTGCACCAACTGCATAGGAGAGGTCTGGTCTGGAGTGTGTGAGATACAAAAAGCTCCCCACTAGTTGTTTGTACAATGTGTTGTCAACTAGTGGAGTGTCCCTGCCATCCTCAAGTTTGACTCCTGATAGGAAATGAGTCAGAGCATACTTGCAATCTGTCATGTGAAATATCTCAGGGAGATCTTGTGCATACTTGGCCTGAGACAGTTTGATCCATGATGCATCTTGACTGATCTTGAGTCCAAGGAAGAAGTGTAGTGGAATCATGTCCGTCCTAAAAAATCGGTCATGTAGAATCCTATTGACTGCAAAAATCACTGAAGTCGAGCAACCGGTGATCAACAAATAATCAACTTACAAAACTAAGAGTAGAAGTGAATCAACCGTCCTGAGCATGTAGGCATTCGAGTCTAATTTACGACGTACAAATTTCTGTGAAAATAGGTAGGATTCCATCTTAGCATACCAATACCTTGGAGCCTGCTTGAGGCCATAAAGAGATTTCTTCAGTCGACAAACCAAAGAGAAATCCTTCATAAATCCCTGGGGATGCTCCATATATATCTCCTCAGATAGATCACCATGAAAAAATGAATTCTTCACGTCCATCTGATGGACTTCCCATCCCTTGGTTGTCACAATGGAAAGTGCCAAACATATGGAATCCATCTTCGCTACTAGAGAGAAGGTCTCATCATAGTCAATGCCATGCACTTGCTGAAATCCTTTGGAAACAAGCCTGAATTTGTATCTGCTAATCTGTCCATTTGTTGCGCTCTTGGTCCTGTAGACCCATCTTCACCTGACAAGTTTCCTTCTAGAAGGAAGGGGAACTAGATCCCAAGTATGATTCTTTAGGAGGGAGTTGTACTCCTCCTGCATGGAGGATTCCCAAAGGGATTTCCAGTAGCCTCACCATAAGACTCTGGATCTGAAGATTGAACCAAGAAAATATTTCTAGAGGGAAATGGTTCAATGGCAGTGAGGGAAATATGAGACTCCTCAAAATCAGATCGAGTCCTCCTAGTATCAGCTGGATCACCAACAATATCCCTTGCACCTTCAAGAGTAGTCTTGGCCCACTTGGGCCTCTTCTCTAGCTCTGCATCAACATCTGGATGAACTGACTCTGCATATGACTATACTGACTCTGTATCAGAATCCTATGAATCCTATGAATCATAACTCTCATCTGAAGAAGAGTCGACATGTGCATGGTCATCATCTCGGACAGGTGGAAGAATGAAAGTGTTTGCATGTGGTTGTTGAGGTACATGTGAGACACTTTCCTCGAATTGGACACTTCACTCAATGATGATCTGGTCCGAGGAAATATAAATAAGTATGTATCCCTTCAAACCATTGGGGTATCCAACAAAGATACACTCTGTACTCTATGAATCAAGTGCCTTCCTCTTTTCAGAGGGAATCTGGGCCCATGCATGTGAACCGAAAATACGAAAGTGGGTCAATTCCGATTTGAGGCCACTCTAAGCCTCGTAGGGGGTCTTATCCTTGACAGATCTATGGGGAGATTTGTTTTGGATGTAGGTTGTACAATTAAGTGCTTCATCCCATAGTCTTTGTGGTAGTGAATTTGCATGTAGCATGCAAGATGCCATCTCTTTCAGAGATCTATTTTTTCTCTCAACAACTCCATTTTGCTGTGGAGTATAGGGAACTGTGTGCTACAACTAAATATCTACCTCATGAAAAAGATTCTATATCTCATGATTGACATACTCTCACTCGTTATCAGTTCGAAGGACTTTGATTTTCTTTCCTGACTGTGTCTCAACTAAGGCTTTGAAATCTTTGAGGTGTTGAAAGACCTCTGATTTTTTCCTAAGAAAGTAAATCCATGTGAAACATGATAAATCATCAAAAAAAATGAGAACATACCTTGCTTTTTTGATTGATGGATGCGGAAAAGGACCCATGAGGTCACTATGGATTAGATCTAAAGGAGAGGAAGCTCTTTGAGTCTTTCCTTTGTCGAATTTATCTTGGGAGTGTTTTCCAAGAACACATCCCTTACAGATTTCTTTGGAGAAATGGATGTCTGGTAGACCATCAACCAATATTTTCTTGCTAAGTTGTTGCATATATATCTGAAATTCAAATGCCAAAATATTTCGTGCCATATCCTACAACTTTCATCAGCATGGGTAAGCAGTAAAGCAGAATCTGGTTCAAGAAATTCAGAAAATGTATACAATCTAGATCGATGATTTACCTCACCGGTAGAAACCCTGGAATTGATTTTCATGTCATATATGTCCACTGCATTAGGTTTGAATATGAATTTATTTTTGGTGCCAGAATTCATCATCTGATACACAAAGAGAAGATTGACGGAAAGTTTGGGAACGTGCAACACATTCTCGAAGCTTCCATCAATGAGTTCAATCCTTCCTTTGTCGGTGACCTCGAATGGAGAGTTGTTCCCATTAGAATAGGAGGACCTTTGCATACATCCAATGAAGAATATATTTCTTTTGTGGCAGCCATGTGATGTGATGCTCCTAAATCTACGATCCAAGCATCGAGAGAAGAGTTGATGGTAATCAAAGCATGGCTAGAATTGACTTTCTTGGGATTCTGATCTTATGGCTTCTTCTTCTTGGCACCCTCAAGGATGTGATCTCCAAGGTTGTTTTGATGAAGTATTTGAGTCATTAGATCTATTTTTTTCTTCATGCATGCAAATTCTGGATGAAATCCTTTATGGAAGTATGTGCATTTCTCCCCTTTTCTTCCCTTTCCACCTTTGGATCCGGAGGCATTGATGAAGAGTTTTGAGTACCCTTCCTTCTTCAGATTTTCATGAGCTTTAATTTTTTATTTATCTTTAGATTTTTGATATTGATGGCTTCCATCTTGCAGAGTAAGTGCATGCACATTTGGGCCTTTCATTTTTCCCATGTTGATGAGCTTGGTTTTCTCTTATGGCAGGGATTCGATAAATTTCTCAAGAGAAGGCATATTCCAGGTGACTCCAAAGGTGAATTTGACTTAACGGAATGTGGATACGAACACAGAGAATTCAGGACCAAGTTTGGAGAGAATTGTGAGAACCATTTATTTTCTCCTCCTTAGATTTATCAACCCCACAAGCTTTGAGTTGCGACAGTAAATCCTTGTAATTTGTAAATAAATCTTGGAGATTGTCGAAGATTTTTGGATCCAATGTGAGAAATTCCACCTCGAGCATGTGTCCCCTCATCTCATACTATTTTTCAAATATCCCTTCTGATGCAGGAGCATCTCAAGCAAGCCAGTGCAGAGATAAAAGATAGCTGGACAAGTACCAACACATTTTATGTTTAAATTGGTTTGAAGTGGAATGCGCCAATCTTAAATGAGATAATTAAGAAGGAGCACACTTGTAAGATTGTAAACGAAACTTGAGAGATTCTCTCTCGTCCTTAGTAGACAGAGGAATTTATGCTAGTTAATGCAAGTACATAGAATTTAATGATAGATTAGACAGTTTTAGAGCGCAAGAGGGAAACGGGATATAGACACCCTCATTGTGTATTGTAACATTATCAGGAGAAGAGTGAAGAACATTATTGGAAGGGGAATAGAAGAGAAGCAGAAGAAGAGAGCTGTGTAAAAACACCCATGTACAGAGATTTGAATTAATAGAAATAACTTTGATTCAAATTCATGGCGTTGTGCTTTTTCTCTGTGTACTAATGTTGAATGTTATGCTCATGGATGTTTACTTCCTGATTACACATTTTCTTTATATGCTGTGTATATGATTTCATGTTTTGAGTTTGAATTCTGAGAGGAAGTAGGAATGAGTTTCAATTGTTTCTCTATCTGAGCAAGGATTCCTACAAGGAGTGCAGTCGAATTGTCCACAAGGAGTGCGTTGACAAAGGGTTCAGAGATTTGTCTCTGGAAGGCTCAGATAGAACAATTGTTGTTCTCATTCTCACAAAAGTGAAAGTCAGGCATAGGAGCCGTGCAAGGTGTGCATTGGCTAAGTCTGAATTCAAGGTTTGAAGACCTAAAGAAGTCGCTAAAGGACTGTTGTTGCAAGGTGTGTGCAAGGTTGAAGGTGTTCAACACTTGAAGTGTTTGAAGGTTGCCGCAAGGAGTGTGTGCAAGAGTCTTCTTTAAGACTTGGAGTCATGAGAAAGATCAGGAAGGATAAAGCCTTTGAAATTGTCGAAGGAAGCACAAGGAGTTTGTGCCTTTAAGTGTTGAGAAGGCGTCATAAGTTTGTGTCGTGGGTGGAAAAGGTTCATGGAGGAATACTTGGTTCATTTCGCAGGAACTGTCAAGGAGGAGACGGACGGTCGGAATTCTATGTGGAGAATTCGCGAAAACCTGTGAGTCGTCAGATCTCACAGAGTAGCAGGGAAGTTACGGAGGTCATTTTAAGATTCAAGCTCAGGAAAGACAGAGCCGTAGGATTCGAGTCAAACAGGGTTGTTGGATTTACTCGTGAACTTCTATTTCGGGTTTTCGCGAGTGGAAGTCCCGTAATTTTGGCAACAGGACTCGCGAAATCATGAAACACGAAGTCCCGAAGGCCGGAAGGGTTGTGTGGGCCACAAAATCAGCAGGGTGGATAAGTGGCACATTATTGACATGGGAGTCAACTCCGTTGACCATTTTGGGGTTTCGTGGGGTGAAGACCCGAATTCTTTGTATTAGGATTCGCGATATCGTGAAGTCCGAAGTCCCGACGGAGTGAAAGGCCATTGAAGGGTCAAAGCGTGTGAGCGCATCGGAGTTTTGGTAAATCAGGATTTCGGGGTTTATGGAGTAGAGTTGTATGTTATCGAACTCGCGAAAGCCGACAAGTCGGAGTGATATCGAAGTTTCGGATTTTTGGGATTTGGGGGTCCGAGTGACCAGACACTCAACTGTGGGATTCGCGAAAGTGCGAAGTCCGATCTCCTGAAGTATAAGGGAGAGGTTCTCGAAGTGAATTGTGGGTGCAGATTTCTTGAAAGGGGAATAGAAGAACCGATTCGAGAGTTCTTCGGGCCAAGAGAAAGGAGAAGATCTTGTGTACGTGGACCTTCCGACCTGCAGGTAGCATAGGGGTTGCGTCAAGGTTTTGTATCAGAGCACAGAAAGGTTCTTTGCTTTCTGTAGCAGAGAAAAGGAAAATTTACCATGCCGCCGAGGAGAAGGGACAGGCAAACACCCGATCCACCAGAAGAGAGGGAAATGTCGAGAAGAAGGGGTAGGCAAATGACTGATCCCACTATGGAAAAAGAAATGCATGATTTATGCGCCAGACTTGAGGATATGGAGACATCACAAAGGTGTACAGTCAGTGCTAGGGATCTCAGTGATTCTGAAAGTGAATTTGAGGCTGAACATGAAGAGGAAGAAGTTGCAGTCGAAGATGCAGCAAATGAACGCTTGATTAGGGCTATTTCAAAAATGGGTGCAAGAGAGAAAATGGACATTCCAGTTTATGAGGGAAATCTAGATGTAGAGGAGCTTCTAGACTGGATTAGAGCCCTGGACACATACTTTGACTATGAAGATGTTGAAGAGGACAAGAAGGTCAAACATGTTGTCACAAGATTGAAGGGACATGCAGCATTGTGGTGGGATGAACTACAAGCTGACAAACGTTGCAAAGGCAAGCAGAAGATCAAGAGCTGGAATAGGATGATCACAAAGATGAAGGAAAAATTCATCCCCAGAGATTATCAGATTACTCTATTCCGAAGAATGCAAAACTTGAGACAGAAGCTGATGACAGTGAAAGAATATATTGAAGAATTCTACAAGCTGAACATCAGGGCAGGTCATCGGGAGAGCGATGATGAAAAGGTTGTCAGGTATATGAATGGCCCGAGGTACGACATTCAGGATGAGATGAGCATGGTAACCATCCGAACGGTGGAAGATGCTTATCATATGGCTCTAAAAGTGGAAGAGAAGCTGAGCCGAAAGCAGGGTCAAAGAGGCTGAGGCTGAAGTCAGCCCAAAGGCAAATCAGTTGCCCAGGATAAATATCAGAAGTCCAAGGAGGACTGGAAGAAACCTCAAACTCGAACTAAGAGAGGTGGAAGCTCACAGCAAGGTCAACATGTTGAACAGAGAGGGCAACATGCTGAACAGAGAGGAGATTATGCTGATAATAATATTTTTCCTCAAACCAAAGGTAGAGGAAGAGGAAGAGGTGGAATAATAACATGCTTCACATGTGGGAAGGATGGGCACAAGTCTTATGAGTGTCCGGATAAAGAAAAAGAGAGTGGAGAGACTCACATCGTCGAAGCACAGAGGCGAGATGTTGAGGCAGAAGGTGTTGAAGGTAGAAGATCGTTGATGATGCGAAAAGCTCTTTTGACACCAGAGAAGGAGGTGGAGAGTTCTGTACAAAGAAGAAGACTTTTCTGTAATTCTTGCAAAACCAAGGACAGGGTATGCAAGGTCATTGTGGATAGTGGTAGCACAGACAATCTCGTTTCTACAGAGATGGTAGAAAAGCTGGAGCTGGAGACGATTAATCATCCAAGCCCATACAGAGTTTCGTGGCTACAAAAAGGACATCAGGTAACTGTCACTAAACAATGTTTAGTTGAATTTAAGATAGGAGGATATAATGATAAGATACTCTGTGATGTTATTCCCATGGATGTTTGTCATCTATTGCTGGGTAGACCATGGAAATATGATAGGAATGTGATTCATGATGGGAGAATGAACACATACACCCTAGAGAAGAATGGGAGAACTCACATGTTGCTTCCAATCAAGGATAAGGAGGTGAAACCGGAAGTAAGTAACACCGTACTTATCATGAGTGGGAAGGAACTTCTTATAGAGGTCAAGAAGAAGGAAGAACCGCAATTCATTGTGGTCAGGAAACCGAAGATTGTTTTGACCAGCACAAGAGTGGATGATTTACCATAACAGGTTCAGGAACTATTGGAAGTGTTCATTGACATAGTAGTAGACAAATTACCTCGTTCGTTGCCACCGATTAGAAGTGTGAGTCATCATATTGATCTCATACCTGGAGCCAGTTTTCCAAACAAAGTCGCGTACAGATTGACGCCGCAGGAGAATGATGAGGTCAAAAGACAAGTTCGGGATTTATTGGACAAAGGATTGGTCAGGGAAAGCTTGAGTCCATGTGTTGTTCCGACAGTACTCAGTCCGAAGAAAGACGGAGGCTGGAGGATGTGTACTGACTCGAGGGTGATTAACAAGATAACCATCAGGTACAGATTTCCATTGCCAAGGATGGATGATCTGATGGATTGCTTGAGTGGAGCAAAATTCTTTTCAAAGATTGATTTGAAAAGCGGTTATCATCAAATCTGTATGAGAGAAGGTGACGAATGGAAGACAACATTCAAAACCAATGAAGGGTTGTATGAATGGATTGTTATGCCGTTTGGATTAACAAATGCGCCGAGTACCTTCATGAGATTGATGAATGAAGTCCTGAGGGAGTTCATCAGAAAATTTGTTATCATATATCTGGATGACATATTGGTTTTCAGTAAAACAGTGGTAGAGCATCTGAAACATTTGGCTACAGTGATGTAGAGGTTACAGCAGGAGAAGCTGTTGATAAACATTAAGAAATCCTCATTCATGAAGACAGACCTCATTTACTTTGGATTTGTTATTTCTGCAGATGAGTTGAGGATGGATCTAGATAAGGTGGAGATAATCAAGAATTGGCCATCGCCGAAGAATATTTTTGAGGTGAGAAGTTTTCACAGATTGGCTAGTTTCTACCGAAAATTCATCAGGAATTTCAGTGGAATTAGTGCACCGATGATGGATACAGTGAAGAAAAGACACAAGTATTTTCACTGGACAGAAGAGGCTGAGAAGAGTTTTAATCTGTTGAAGAGGAAGATCACGGAACAACCAATTTTGGTGTTGCCGGATTTCCAAAAGACATTTCAGGTGAAATGCCATGCAAGTGGATTTTCAATAGGGGTAGTATTGAGTTAAGAGGACAGGCCGATAGCATACTTCAGCGAGAAGCTGAATGAAGCAAAAGTGAAATAATCCACATATGATAAGGATTTTTCTGCTATCATCCAGGCATTGAATAAATGGAGACATTACTTGATCCCGAAAGAGTTTGTCTTATACAGTGATAATCATGCACTATAGTTTGTGACTCAACAGGAGAAGTTGAATCAAAGACATGTCAAATGGGTTGAATATATGCAAAATTTCACTTTTGTGATTAAACATATTTCTGGTACTACTAACAAAGTTGTTGATGCTTTGAGCAGGAAATGTTTGTTGTTGCAGGAGTTCAAAATTAAAACACTGGGTTTTGATGACCTCAGGGACATGTACAGGGATGATCTAGATTTTAAGGAGGTGTACGAAGAAACTGAGAATCCAATTCTTAGGGATAGAAGCCAATGGACAAAGTACATGATCCAGGAAGGATTACTGTTTAAAAGTAACCAGCTTTGTATTCCAAAATGCTCCATGAGGGAGAATTTGCTGAAGGAGAAACACAGTGGAGGATTAGCAGGACACTTTGGTCATGACAAGACATTCGCAAAGTTAAATGAGTCATATTTTTGGCCGGGAATGCGAGCAGACATCAAAAGGTTCGTGGATAGATGCAAAATTTGCCAGCATTCGAAGGGGAGGAAACAAAATGCAGGGTTTTATCAACCATTTCCCATACCTGAGAGGCCATGGGATGCAATTAGCATGGATTTCATATTGGGGTTGCCAAGAACACAAAGAGGTTTCGACTCAATATTTGTAGTGGTGGATAGATTTTCCAAGATGGCACACTTCATTCCATGTCAGAAAACCAGTGACACAACTCACATTGCGAATCTGTTTTTCAAAGAAGTCATTTGACTTCACGACTTACCAAGGAGAATAGTTTCAGATCGAGACACTAAGTTCATAGGACACTTTTGGAGGACCTTATGGAAGAAGCTGGGAACTAGCTTGTTTTTTAGTTCGTCTTATCATCCTCATACAGATGGACAAACAAAAGTGGTAAACAGAAGTCTGGGAGACTTGCTGAGAAGCCTGGTGACATAACATCACAACCAGTGGGACAACATATTACCACAAGCAGAGTTTGATTATAACGACTCAGTTAACAGAAGAACGAGACATAATACATTTCAGATTATCTATGGCGTGCAGCTGAGAGGAATTTCTGAGTTGAGGGATTCAGAACAGAATGAAACTAGGAGCGCTAGTGCAGAAGATTTCGCAGAGGCAATAAAGGAACTTCACAGTCAGGTGAAGGAGCGATTGCAAAGTTCGAGCCAGGAGTATAAGCGAAGAGAAGATCAGAACAGAAGACAACTTCAGTTCGAAGTTGGTGATTTGATTCTCACACATTTAAGAAGGGAAAGGTTTCCAAGAGGAACATATAATAAACTCAAGATGAAGAAAATTGGGCCATGTAAGGTCTTGAAGAAATTCGGGGCAAATGCTTATGATATTGAATTACCCGATGGGATTGGAATTTCTCCGATATTCAATATTTCAGATTTGTACCCATATAAAGCTGAGGAAGTAAGGATAGGAAATAAACAATCAGAAGTCCAGTGGACAAAGCAGATGCCAGTTGCAGAAAATCTGCAGATAGAGCGCATACTGGATAAAAGCATATTGGATAAAAGAATTAGTAAGAAGACCAGAAGAAAAGAATACTTTGAGTATTTGGTCAAGTGGAAAGGCCATCCAGTTGAATATGCCAGCTGGGAAAATGAAGCAGAGATACAGAAGCATGGACAGACCGTACGCGAGCTCATGGATAGGAGCCCATGAAAATTTTCAAGCGAGGGAGTATGATGCAGGAGCATCTCAAGCAAGCCAGCGTAGAGATAAAAGACAGCTGGACAAGTGCCATCGCATTTTATGTTTAAATTGGTTTGAAGTGGAATGCGCCAATCTTAAATGAGATAATTAAGAAGGAGCGCACTTGTAAGATTGTAAACAGACCTTGAGCGATTCGCTCTCATCCTTAGTAGATAGAGGCATTTATGCTAGTTAATGCAAGTAGATAGAATTTAATGATGGATTAGACAGTTTTAGAGCACAAGAGGGAAATGGGAAATAGACACCCTCATTGTGTATTGTAACATTATCAGGAGAAGAGTGAAGAACATTATTGGAAGGGGCATAGAAGAGAAGCAGGAGAAGAGAGCTGTGTAAAAACGCCCATGTACAGAGATTTGAATTAATAGAAATAACTTTGATTCAAATTCATGGCGTTGTGATTGTTCTCTGTGTA
This sequence comes from Picea engelmannii, assembly GCA_009831015.1. Classification (NCBI taxonomy): domain Eukaryota; kingdom Viridiplantae; phylum Streptophyta; class Pinopsida; order Pinales; family Pinaceae; genus Picea; species Picea engelmannii. The sequence continues at coordinate 12,201 of WSFP011419657.1, forward strand.
CTAATGTTGAATGTTATGCTCATGGATGTTTACTTCCTGATTACACATTTTATTTATATGCTGTGTATATGATTTCATGTTTTGAGTTTGAAGTCTGAGAGGAAGTAGGAATGAGTTTCAATTGTTTCTCTATCTAAGCAAGGATTCTTGCAAGGAGTGCAGTCGATTTGTCTGCAAGGAGTGTGTTGACAAAGGGTTCAGAGATTTGTCTCTGGAAGGCTCAGATAGAACAACTTTTGTTCTCATTCTCACAAAAGTGCAAGTCAAGCATAGGAGCCATGCAAGGTGTGCATTGTCTAAGTCTAAATTCAAGGTTTGAAGACTTGAAGAAGTCGCTAAAGGACTGTTGTTGTAGGGTGTGCGCAAGGTTGAAGGTGTTCAACACTTGAAGTGTTTGAAGGTTGCCGCAAGGAGTGCGTGCAAGAGTCTTCTTTAAGACTTGGAGTCATGAGAAAGATCAGGAAGGATAAAGCCTTTGAAATTGTCGAAGGAAGCACAGGGAGTTTGTGCCTTTAAGTGTTGAGAAGGCGTCATAAGTTTGTGTCGCGGGTGGACAAGGTTCGTGGAGGAATACTTGGTTCATTTCCCAGGAACTGTCAAGGAGGAGACGGACAGTCGGAATTCTCTGTGGAGAATTCACGAAAACTTGTGAGTCATCAGATCTCGCAGAGTAGCAGGGAAGTTACAAAGGTCATTTTAAGATTCAAGCTCAGGAAAGACAAAGCTGTAGGATCCGAGTCAACCAGGGCCGTTGGATTTACTCGTGAACTTCTATTTTGGGTTTTCGCGAGTGGAAGTCCCGTAATTTTGGCAACAGGACTCGCGAAATCATGAAACACAAAGTCCCGAAGGCTGGAAGGGTTGTGTGGGCCACAGAATTAGCAGGGTGGACAGGTGGCACATTATTGACACGGGAGTCAACTCCGCTGACCATTTCCTAGTTTCGTGGGGTGAAGACCCGAATTCTTTGTATTAGGATTCGCGATATCGCGAAGTCCGAAGTCCCGATGGAGTGAAATGTCGTTGAAGGGTCAAAGCGTGCGAGCACATCGGAGTTTCGGTAAATCGGGATTTCGGGGTTCGTGGAGTAGAGTTGTATGTTATCGAACTCGCGAACTCGCGAAAGCCGACAAGTCGGAGTGATATCGGAGTTTCGGAGTTTCAGGATTCAGGGGTCCGAGTGACCAGACACTCGACTGTAGGATTCGCGAAAGTGCGAAGTCCGATCTCCCGAAGTATAAGGGAGAGGTTCTCGAAGTGAATTGTGGGTGCAGATTTCCCAAAAGGGGAATAGAAGAACCGATTCGAGAGTTCTTTGGGCCAAGAGAAATGAGAAGATCATGTGTACGTGGACCTTTTGACCTGCGGGTAGCGGAGGGGCTGCGTCACCTTCCAAGATGGTCCAAGATTCATTGGGGGTTTTACAGGAATATATGTGAAAAAGGAGATCAGGAGAGATGAGACTGCAAATTGTTTTGAATGCTTCATCCATTCAATTTAGATACTTGGAATTTTCTATGGATGATGTCAATTCTGTCTCTATATTCAAGGTTAACCTGTACAATCCTCTGGTTCGGAGATTCATGATTATTCTCTCCTTCCATGCAAATTAATTGTAGGGTGTAAGAATGAATTCTTTTGGGAATTCCATCTTTATGTTGTCTTCAGTCTTTGGTACCTACAAAAATAAATTGGTGTAGCTTTTCTTAGTAGTTTATTTTCTCTGATACCATGTAAATGTATTGAACCTATATAGAATATATCTAGCTAGAAAATACCACAAACATTTGCAGAGAGAAATTGAGAAAGAAGAAGTAAGAGAGGAAGAATGGAATAATTCTCATTAACTATAAGGAATAATGAATAATTTACACATGATATACTCTGTATAACTCAACCAATGCGCAATGAAGGAGAATCCAATGTGTCATAGTGGTGGTCTAGAGTGATATGTACACACACCAGAAGTTACGGGAGTAAACTTCCACCTAGTCTAATCTCTCAAGGAGTTACAGGAGTGAACTGCCACCTAGCTAAGTTAACTAGTCTACCAATCTTCAGCTATCTAACTAAAACATAGTGAAGTGAGGAGGAGATCAGGGAATCATGGGTAATGTTCTAGTTTGGTGATGATACCAAGGCTAATGCACATTAGCTGGTGATGATCCCAATGTTGCATGGTGACAAAACCAATGCAACATTTAGACTCCACTCAACTAGTCAAACTGAAGAGAATATTCTCCCTTGAGGAATATTCTTCTTAAAATATAGGAGACTGGATAATGACTTATAAACAAGAAAAAACCTTAAGAAAAATAAATCCTAGGTGTGTGTGAAGTAACTCCAACAGGTTGAATTTGAACTATGATAAAAACACTCATGGACTAAAATGACTATAACTACAAGAAGATATAAGCAATCATACTCATAAAAATTCCAATGATGGATGACATATTTCCTCAAGTGCATGACATAGAAGTTGCATGTACAATATGGAAGCAGAAACAAAATATGCATGAAACTCCAATAAAGGTAGGGTCTCTTAAAAATATGTTTTTTTTTTTTTTAATTCAAGTGAAGGAAGATGAATCAATTTCATAACATTTACTAAAATCAAAAGATATTAGGAATTAATTATTAGCCATATAAAGAGAGGTAATTGAAGAGAATATGATAGTAATTATCCTAAAAGTTTTCCTCCATCATTTGAAACCCTTAATATCTCTTTTGAAACTATTAACACAACTTTTTAGAAGTTAGCAAGTCGAGTATTACAAAAGGAAATATGAAAGAAACAAATTGGAAACAATAGTAGCACATATGAAAGCCATTATGAGATACCCAGGGGATATTTCAGTTGGTTCAATCATTTCCATTAAGGAATTATGTCCGGGGAGGTTGTAGGATCCATTCCCACCATGCCTTATGGGGATACCAACCATTAATGCAGTTGGTAGTTAATGTCACCCTTCATCAAGAAACCTGGGGAAGATGGGGGAAATCCATGGAACAATGTTGGTAAGGTAATAGCTTCCTTATTCTGCACATAAGCACAAAAAGGTGAGGGGAATTATATCTCTAAGGAAAAAAAACAAATCAAAACAAACATATGAAAGAACTTTTGTAGTAAGTATAAGGTAAGCAAAAATGAGGGGCACACAGAAGTGAAAGGGTACCTACAACTTAAGATTCATGTAAAAATAAATAAGAACATAAGAATATGAAGTGTTACTATTGTGGTAAAGTAGGACATTTCAAGGTATATTGCATAAAACTAGTACATGACTTAGAGCAATGGAAACTATAGATCATATTATGTGGAAGGAAGAGGAAAAGTTAAATCCAGTTGAAAAGTAAAACCTTTATACTTAAGAATTTTATTTATATTCTAGGATTAAAGAATAATCTTCATTCAGTAAATGAAATAAATAGACAAAATTCACATTAGAATGTAATCTTCAAGGGATGAAATAACTATTTTGTGTTAATAAAAGAAAACATGAAAATATTTTTCATCAAGAGTAAAGGAACATGAACTTTGCAATTTTGTAGTGGGTGATGTAAGAAATCAACATGCCTTTCTAACAAGTGATGTAATTAGAATAAGCATCAATAACAATTTATTGTGATGCAAAAGGCATGGGCATGCCAACTTTTAATATCTTTTCCTATTAACAAAATGCAAAATAGTACATGGATTACCAAATATATAAGAAGGGAGGATCTATGCGAGGCATGTCTAGTATACAAGCAACACAAAGGCATCTTTTGAAAATAAGAAAACCTTTAGGGATAAAGTAATGATGGACTTGGTGCACTGTGTCATTTTTGAACCAATAAAAACAATGACAACATCCACCATAAGGTATTTCTTAATTTTTTTTTATGATTTCTCTAAAAATATATGGGTTTATTTTCTAAAGAAGAATTTCAAAGCATACTTTGCAATAAAAAACTTTAAACAAACAATATAAAATGGGTTTGGAAATTGTATAAAATTCCTTTATTTCACGATGGATGATAATTATGCTCAAATGAGTTTGTTAATTTTTGCAAAAAGAAAGGAAGTTAGCAACAACTTATGTGCCTTACAAACCTTAACAAAATGGGCTTGTGGAAATGTAAAACCAAATGATAGTTGAAATGGTAAAACCCATGTTGTAATGTAGGGTTTTACTAAAAGTATTGGGAAAAGAAATACATGCTATTGGTATCTTCTCAATAAAAGTCCTACAAACACTACACAAAAAATCACACTAGAGGAAGCTTGGTACGGTTGAAATTCAAATGCTAGTTATCAAGAAATTTTTGGTTCTATAAAATATGTGTTAATTTTAACCAAAAAGGGGGCAAAGCTATATACAAAGTGTAGAAAAATGATGTTTGTTGGTTACAATGAACAATCCAAGACATATAAATTGTTAGACATTGGTGCCAACAAGGCAGTGATCAACATAGATGTAATTATTGATGAAACTATAAGTACATTTTAATGTGAATCAAATCTAAAATTTGACGACATTGGATACTTAGAATATGAAAAGTCAACCAAGATGAAATATGAACAATCGCAAAAGGAACAAGAGCCATCGGGAATAAATGTACAAATTCACATGCTAAATTGGAGAAAGAAATAACACAAAATTAGGCTAAAAGAAACATTGGTTTGGAGGGAATAACTGAAAAATACCAAAATATTATTACAAAACCATGGAAGATGTGAACTTGGATGAACTTATGACTTGGTATCATTGACTTGAACATGTTAAATTTTCATTATCTTGGGTCATTTGCAATTCTTTTGAAACCCAAAGTTATGATGAAGCTAAAAGGCATGATGAGTGGGAAATGATCATGAACGCTAAGTATGACACTCTTGTGAAAAGTGACAGTAGGGTGTTGGAAGATCTACCTCCAAGGAAGAAAACCATTGGATGCAAATAGATTTATAGGACAAATAGAATGAATATGGTTAGTTGGACAATCATAAGGAAAGGTTGGTTGTCTAAGGTTTTTCTTAATGGGAAGGAGTTCATCATGCTAAAAAATTCACCCCAAAAATTAAACTAGTCAAAATAAGATTAATGGAAACTAAGACAACTTTCTTTGATTGAAATATTTAACAAATAGATGTAAAGAGAACATTCTTCAACAACGGTTTGTGGAAGGAAGTATTAATGTATCAATGACATGGGTTCCAAGTCATAGTTAAGGAGCATTTAATATGTAGGTTGATTAAAGTTATTTATAATATGAAATATTCTCCATACCCTAATATACAAAATTTGACAAATATATTACATGTTTTGGATTTAGAATAAGATCTTTTTATATAAATATCTATTTTAGCATGAGTGGTGATTTGGTGATTATAGTGGTTTTTGTAGATGATAATCCATGTTGGTAATGTTATTCCCAACTCCTAGGGATAAATAAGGAGATGATGTCTTGAGGCCCTTAAGTTGCATACATGGAGTACCAAGAGACAACTTGACCAGTTGTGTCCACTTGCATAGACAGAGACCCTCCTCACCACCACATCTCTAGGTTCATCACAATGGTATCCACCACATCAACTAGCTTCCAAAAGACATTGGGTCTTGGTCCATGAGGTAAAATCTAGGTATTATGGTAGTGTCATCTCAATATTTGAGGCATTTGAGTTTGTTGCATCTATTACTACTTTTTATTATGTAATGTTTTCTTGGACATTATGCTCTTTGACCTGTTTTACTTTGGTGGTTGACATTGCACCCTAGTAAGTGGGTCACCCTTAGGGATAGGTTTTTTACTAGGAGGTCCTCTTGACGAGTCATCATGCCATTCCTGTTATGAGGCAAATAACTGTATGCTATGGGGTAGACCACAACAGACATAGTGACTGCATAAATAAACTCTAATCCCAAGTATGTTATATAAATGAAAATGCTAACAAGACAAGATAAAGAGCCTACCTCGTTGGGACGTTCGATGAAGACCACCATTGAGCACGCAACTCAAAGATTTATACCTGCAACTTGTCCTCAACAACCAAGATACACAAGAATATGGTGATAATATATAATGTTAGCACATACAATAGAATAATCCATTAACATTCATAACAAATGCGCACATGGAATAATAATTCAAATATTTGTGAGATATCAATTGGACAAGAAAAGAGTATTTCTATTATTTACGGGGTGTAATGGTGAAACCTATGTATACGCATGTTGTATAATTATCAGGGAATGTATATGTGGAAAAATATGATTTTTTAGCTCTGGGAAGTACACAAGGGGACTTCAAGTCTACATAGGGAAATGGAAAGGCCATCCAAGCAAGTTGCATGGGGTGAGGAAAAAATTTCTATAACAGATGCCCCCTAATGTTTGAGGTTAGAGGAGTATCTGCGATGGCCGAAATACATTATAATCCCCAAAAGTGGAGTAATGGAGACTCAGCTGGAAGAGCTAGTTTCTCCTAAGAATATTACAATCCATAATGACTTTGTACACATGGCTGCCAATCTGAATTACACTGCAGATTCATGTGGAAATATACCAAATAGTTTTTCATGGCCATGAATAGGAAATACAAAGTAGACACATGCCATTGGATATCATAGTCACGAACAAGGCCTAGTGGAAACCAGTCTCAAAATAAATATGAAGATATTTGTATACAATGGAGTACAATCTGATCTCCCATGATCACTAAATTCATATAGGTATTGGTCCAATGAATAGTAGCAACAACTCATAAAAGATGCTACTATAAATTGATTGTCTTCTACACGATCCACCAAAGGTGCAAGTCTACATCATGTGAATAAAGAAGTTGAGGTCGAACACAATGAGACTTTGTTTGATTACTAGTCATTAAGGTATACCATAGCAAACATGATACATCCTACCGATAATGAAAGTAGGTATCAAGGCACCGAGTACATTCTTACAAGTGTGAATAAAGGTGTTGAGGTCAAACACTTGAAGAATCCATCGATCAGGAACCATTGATGTATTCCCAAATATCTATGGAGGGAGAACCTCCCACTGATGACTGCAAGCCTTTAGGCACTCATAGGACTCTAGGCCTCATTTCCAGAATAGATGAGCTAAAGCCGATGGAAGGAGACCTGTTGAAAGGAGAACATTAAGGCATCTCTAATCAATCAGCATGAGGTACAAAGCAATAGCTTGATGATTTGGAGGAACTTGGGTGAAGAGGATGTTCATGAACCAATGAGCCTGTGCATCTTTCGCATGCACCAGATGAAAGTAGTGCACGAAAAATACCCTCTGAATAGCAGCCAATAAGGAAGAATATCGACAAAGGCGAGAAAACCACCAATAAGGATAATGGCATCTAAGACACTACATGAATCCTAATGTTTGAATATATTGATTTCCATCAAACACAAGGGAAACCCCCTAGTTAGCGACCAATGAGGAGATGTTGACTGATGGGTTCAAGGTTACCTACCCATAATTAAAGTAGGACCAAGGTGAATGGTAGGACTACAACTTCATGTAATTCCGAGACACACTGAAAATATGGCCGACATGCAAAGTCAAGAGTTTTGAGAAATGGTCGACACAAGATTATAGACTTCCTTTGAACAAGAGCATGAGACATATGGAGGAATCTAGCAGCATAGACTTGATGATGAAACTTTGTGATGCAGGTGGCATCAATCAAAATCTCCATAGGGACTGGAAGAATAACCAGTTGGAGGAGTAAACTCTAAGTAACGATCTCATCTTCCTAAGTTCATGCTAAACCAAAACGTTGGATGACAAGTGGACTCAAAATTTTGTGCTCTGTTCAAAAGTGACATGACTGCTGCCAATATAAGATAATATTATTTTCTCGCCCATCTTTTTTAGTTTTTTCATAGGAAAATGAATGTTATGATACAATGGAGGAAATGAATGTCACGAGTAAGCAACTAGTTCCAACAATGGAACATACCTATGCTCAATGCAAGGAGGTGCATGCATGGTGTGGACACTCAGGGGAATGTTTCCTCTTAGTGTACAGAGTGTCAAGCTACAAAGGATATAAATAGGGCTCTGCTTGGCTAGTGACACAAATTGTTGAGGTAATAGGCTTGTAACGAGAAATAATGAAACAACAATAGGCTCAATACTGCAAGCAGGAGGATGAAATGGAATTACAACTTAACTCCAAAGAATATCCTTTTTCATAAATTTAGTCCCCTAGGCCTGAAAAAGTATAAAACAATACCCAAGAGAAATATTTAAGCCAATGTTGACTAGAGTATTCATTTTTCGAAATTAGTATACTGGGTACGAAAAATGGCTAAAATTACACCAAATAGACATCCTTTCAAATCCATTTAACGAGTCTAAAAGAGTCAAGTTCACTCGACAATCTTTTCTCTTTTTAGAGAGTTGGAAAAGAGATTAACTAAGACTCGAGGGGGAGTCCCATAGGTATAAGTCCAGATGATTGTGAGTAAGAATATGGGGTTCGAACTCAAATCATATTGGAACTATAAGGGACTCTCAGTCTTATGGAATAACTTCTGCATGGGAACCAAATGGAACAAAGGTTCTAACTAGGGAACCCATGTTTGCTAAGCCTCTACCACTCAATAATGACACTTCTAGTAGAAATAAGAAGGTTTTGTGTCGCTAATAAATGGGTTTGTGCCTAAAGCATACAGATCATAGTCATAGGATAATGAAAATATGAAATATGGAGTGACAACCTATCCTATATGATGCTAAAAGAAAATACCTGTTGAAGTCATGAATGGACGATATGACACTAGAAACCACAAAAATCTTTGGACAAAACCACCAAAACCAACTCCTTCCACTGCACTATTAGTCCACTAGGTCCAAAAATTAGTATAAAATATATAAAGTGGATAAAGTTTTTCTACTAATAGTAAAAATAACAAATTTTACCATACCATTTGAGTTTTTTACTCACATAGTGCATTTCAGACCAATTTACCCATGATCTTCAAGTGTTGATTGCGGGAGCTATGATCAATGGAATTGACATCTGTCTGAACCAAGTAAGTGTCCTTCCCCTCCTCTTCATTTTTAATGGTTTAAATTTTAAAATTAGTCCTAATGTTTTGAGTTTAATAGGGCACAAAGTGTAAACTAGGGTGTACGCGAGCTATAGTTCATCGAGTCACGTATATGGAGACGTGTACATGGGAAAAGAAAATCCTTCATGCATATATGTGACCCTACACACAACTGTTAACATTACAGTCTGCGTACAATTCTACAAACATTTGTTTTTAATGAATCTAACTCAAAAAATGATTTTTCTTTTACAGGATGGTGCTTGAATGTAGGGAGAGGGAGCATAAGGAAGTAGATGCAGCAGTGGAAAGAGATGCATGGGCACAACAAGATCTAAAGAGACGTGGTATTTATAAATTTTGGTCTCTCAAAGGAATGAGGGATCAAGTGAGGTTACTCCAAATGCTAATAAACTAATGGGATCTGGAGACAGAGGCCTTCATTCTCGATGGGAAACCACTGAGGATTGAAGTAGATGATATCTATTTTATCACAATATTGTCTCGTCGAGGTGAGCTGGTGAATATCAAAGCCCGGGGGGATGGGGGTGGTATGAACATAGAGGACTACATTTCCACCCACTATGTTGTAGGCACAGAGAAAGTAGGGAGCCAACTCCCCATCAGGGCGATCGAGAAACTGAGTTTAAATATCATCGTACTTGTACTTACATGGATCATGGGGTCTACCTCATTGCACCAAACATCAAGGTCACTCATGTTTTATGAAGTGGAGTGTTTACGACACACAACTTATGACTGGTGTACCTCACTGATGGCTAACATAAAGATCCAGTTGATGGACTGCAAACAAGGGAGAAAGAGAAACTTTGGGTTTTCATCCATCTTGTATAGTTTTTTATTTGAGCAGTTTCCAGGCTTGAGCCCTAGAGTAGATATCATTCCACACTGACTGTGCGATCTAGCCATGTCATGGTGGATCGATGTGATGAGCAGTTAGGAGGTGGTAGGGTGCCAACCCCCTACAACTATGAGTTCTTTTTTTGGTGGTCTCGATAGGTTATATTCATAGACTGCTACCCCTATGTTGGGATCAACTACAAAGGAGATCCATATATTCCTTTTCCACCAGGATTTGCTTATGGTGATATAGGTATGAAAGTTTTTTGAATATTTCACTTTTTTGTGTTTTTCAAAAAAAGAATAAAAAACACAAATATTTTTGTATGGTATCAAGTATTAAAAATGGCTTTGTCGTGCAGTTGTGGATCTACGATGACCAGATGGATCCCCATGACATCGATGAAGGAACCATGGAGATGATCATGCAAGAGGAGATGCAGAGAGAGTGCTACAAAATGTGTAGGGGAACCTGTCTCGATTAACACACAGGATTCCTATGGTTCAGGTGGAGGATTGTTATAGCAATATTTGCCTCACCTTATACAATCTTTCATAGAGGGCCTTTTTCCATTTCTGTATGCAGAATTAGCATCCATTTTTTGATGAATCCAGAGCTAAAAATACATATTTTTCCACATGTACGCACCTTGCCTACTATACAACATGCGTATACACAGGCTGCTCCACTACAACTCGCATACATTGGTATTTGTGAAAAAAAATGAAAATGAAATGCCGAGTTTCCATGTCACGACAGGAAATATTTGATCCTTGGCCTTCCATACACTGGAATCATTCTGACTCAGCCCTTCAATTCCATTTGAAGGCTATAAATGGGCCAATTCCGAGCTATGGAGAAGAGGAGAAAGCATTCAACTTTTAGAGAAAATTTACTCTGGAGAAATTACTACTTCGTATTGAGTTTGCATCCCTTTGTCCTTTAAGTTTGAAACATTGTTCATCCCCCAAGATCTTCCCTTATTGTTGGAGAACCTCATTGTCTCCCTTCTATGAGATTGTCTTTGGTGGAGGATTGAAGTGGTGGAGGCCCAGCT
>ML863108.1:0-11722 GCA_009831015.1 Picea engelmannii
AAAAAAATAATAATATATTTCTTGTTAATAAATATGATTATAAAAAATTTGAATACACAAATATAGATTTTTTGGATTTATTAGTTATTAGTTTATAGCTAATCTAAACAAACTAAATATCTTCATTTATTTATTTTTAATTTATAGAAAACTCGAACAAAATAAACATCTTAATTTACTTATTTTTAATTTTTAAGAAACTCAAACAAATTAAACATCTTAATTTAATTTATTTTGTTTGTTTTAATAACTAACCCAAATATATTCTCTTTACACTAAAGCCTAAGTGTCAATGTCTTTGAAGTAACTCATAAATATAAAAGCAACCTAAAATAAAATATAAAAAAAAAACAATCACCATCACAATTTATATACCCCACCCAAATAAACTTTCCACCACCTGTATTATTCTTCAACCGACCATAAAAACCTATACACATTGAAGTCCTTGATGTTAAGGTGGAAACATGATAAATAACTTTAATAATGATAAGAACGAAAAGAAGAGTTGATGTAGAGATTGTGGTCCTTGATGTTAAGGTGGAAGCATGATAAATAGCATTAATAATAAGAACGTAAAGAAGAATTGATGTAGAGATTCGGGCATTGTGGATCGTGCTTGCATGTGCAAGCATATGGCTTGTCTCTCTAACAAGAAGGGTCCACACACGGCTTCACCAACATTGAATTTTCACATTTTCCCCATTCTATCATATTCCTTTTAATATTATTCTCTGATTTCCTTCATAGTTTCTTTCAATATTGTTGTTTTGGCACAATCCATATTTGCATTGTGCATCCAAAGCAATGCCAAGAAAAAATTGCAGCATTTCTAGGGTTTACATAGTCGATTAGGGTTTACGCTGTTGATCAGTGATCTCCGTTCTCGATTTTCAGTATTGATCAATCGATTAGGGTTTGCGCTGTTTATCAGTGATCTCCGTTCTCGATTTTCAGTATTGATCAGTCGATTAGGGTTTACGCTGTTGATCAGTCGATCCTCGGATATCATCAGGTAAAATCATAAGCAGTCCAATGTTTTGTTTTGTTTTGTTTGTATATATATTCTTTCTGACTTCATGTATGAATTCCGGTATACATATTCTTCTATTCTTCTTGGCTTTCGGTTTTATGGTATTGAGCCGTTGCACATTTTGAGCAAATTGTGAAATTTTATATGGACAGATCACACCCACAAATTATTACCGTGCAATAATATAGCATCCTCTTGGTTTATTTTTATTAGTGATCAAATATGAGCATCTCAGGATTCATGACCAGCGCTTTGAGAAGGATATACAGGAGAAGGCTGCTATCGGCCCTTCGTAGAATCGATGGCCTGGGCAGAGATAAGAAGGGACAGTTGAATTTAGTGAAGCGAACGAGAAGAATCAAGCTTGCAGCAGACCTATGTCTGGCCTTGACTTCTCACGGGACTGCTTGGAGCCAAGCTCTTATAAAAAAACATATTTCACAGTTGAAGAGAGACAAGCGCCTTGTTAAGGAGATTATGGGAAAGAAGAGATTCAATGACGTGATAAAGATAGAGAGAAATGCATATTACTCTCAGCATCAACAGGAGGGTTCTCATGGGCTGACTGGCGTAATGAGAAAATACATGAAGGCCCGCATGATCACGAGCAGGAATACAATTCATAAGATTATTCATAGGAAGAATGCAGTGAATATCCCTGTGAGGCCTTCTGCGTATAAGCTTGCATTGAATGAGAGGACAAGGCAGCTCAAGAAACTGATTCCTGGAGGGGAATCCATGAACAGCTCTTCTTTACTAAGAGAAGCAGCTGATTATATTGTTTCTCTCAGAACTCAGGTACAAGTCATGCATTCTCTTACATATCATTCTAAACAAGCTGTCTAAGAAATACATACTCGTTTTCTATAAATCATCAAACTGCAACGCATGAGTTGTCCAAAGTATGTTATGCTGCATTGCGAGACTTATCGCATGGATTTCAATGGTCTGTCTAATATCCCCTGCATATTCTACCCACAATAGAGAAAACAGCAGTCCAAATTATTGATTTTCAATAAATTTATCTGTTCTGCTATTGTTTTCTTATTGTTTTGTCCCAACTTCTTCAGCAAAGATGATGGGCAACAATAATATATAGACCCTTATACTATCGACTTTTACAGTTTGTAATCTATCATATCGATCTCTCTGAAAAGAGGAAGATATATGAAGAGCTTATTTCTTCACCTATAATATTTACGAAGAGCTTCTTTCTTAACTCAAATATTTTCATTTTGGACTTTGTTGAGTAAAATTATTTCCCAAATTTAATATTTTCATTTTGGACTTTGTTGACTAAAATAATTTCCCAAATTTAATAATTTGACTAAATACTTTTTTTTTTTTAAGAATTATATAGTATAGAATAAAATTTGTTTCCATTCATTTGTCTAATATTATTTGTTAGACATACACATAATTCATTTCCATTGTTGGTAATAATATTAGACATACACATAATTCATTTCCATTGTTGGTTTTCACCTAAATTTATTAATGTTATTTGTAACCAATAATGATAAGTTATATATTTTGATTTTTATACTTTCCATTTTCCATTTATATATGTAGATATATATAAATGTGTGACATAATAGATTTTCATTTTTGTTTGTGCTTTTTAAGTTTAATTGAGAAAGAGCCAATAAATTTCAGTATCTTTAATTCTTTATGAGTATAGAAAAGATGTGTAATTCTTTCTGTGCTTAACTTAAAGTTGACACCTATTCATTTAAAAAATATATAAACATCATTGAAAAAGTTAAAAAAGAAAATATGTACATTTAAAAAAAAATATATATATATATATATATATATATATATATATATATATATATATATATATAATTTCATGTGTGCTTTGAACAATTGTGCTATAGCCATAATGAGATTTCATTGCAAGTGAATATTCAATATCATTAAAACTTAATTGCATATTGTATAAATTATCATGTTATAATTGTCAAGTTTTATATATTTAATATTATTTAAATTTGAAAAGATTTATTTATCCTTTAAAATTGTTGTCAATTTGCATATTTAATTTCACTAGAAAGAATTGTGTATATATATTTATTCTTGAGAATCATGATACATATATCATATATTAGATTACATTTCATTTAACATGCAATAAAAATTAAGCAATAATTTTCAATATTCAATAAGTGTACATTTAACTATAGTTGTATCATACACATAGACACAATAGAGATCATTATAATTGAAACAATATGATCATAAATAGCATCATATTGGAGGTTAATAACATAGTATGCATCAAATTTTATATATATATATATATATATATATATATATATATATATATATATATATATATATTCTACAATGTATACATTGTCCATAAATAATAAGCTATGTGATATATTAGATTATGGTCCATAGATAATTAGTTCTTTCCACTACTAGCAATGGATTCATCATTGACCATCCATTAATTTGTATTTGACTAAAAATATTTTTCTTGATGTCTAATGTTGTAAATATGCTTAAGAAAATAATTATTTTTTCATTATATTTAAATTACTTCTATCACCCATGTGAATGGCTAAGATTCTAAGAAATTTGATGTCATAATGCCATGTTTCAATCCTAGGTTATACTTAAGTTTTGAATTTTAATTACAGAACATGCACACAATGAATTTTTTTTTCAAACAAAGATAACCTAAGTTTGGAGTTTTAATCTTAGATAACTATAACATCTATTTATTAAGGTCAGTAAACTTATGCTAGTGGAACAAATATATGTGAATTGCAATTTTTTTTTATAATATTTTTTTAACAATCTTGTAACCTATTTTTTGCAATGATCTTGTAAGGAAGAATTTACAATTATCACTATTCCACTATGAAATATTTGTATATCTCATTATTGTTCTCCCCCAACCTCCTTTCTCCATCTCCACTTTTCTTATCTCCTAATATATTTTAGGATTTTTCTTTATCCCTTGAACAAACTATCTCCATAACTCCCTATAATTGAGCATATATGGTTTTGTATACTACTTCCTAGTAGAAAATCTATGAAAAAAGTTCCATCATTATCTTCTCCCTCTCCTATGGGTTATGATGTCTTTAACAATAATATGGACCATGATTCAATCTCCGGTACCATGAAGCAGGTGGAATTGGATGCATCCATATTGAACACAAATTGGAGTTGGATGCATTCTTAGTGGATGCAAATTTGTAGATGAGTCAATTTTTGGCCCTTTTTAAAGCACTAATTACATTTCAACTATTTGGATTGTAAATCCTTGCTCATGGTAATTATATGCTTTGATTGAAAATTTTGTTTTGGCCTTTTTTAAAGAACTAATTACATTACAATTGTTTGGATTGTAAATCCATGCTAATGGTAATTATATGCTTTGATTGCAAATTCTTGGACACAGTAAAGATTTGGTCCCTACTTTTTGTAAATTCAATTATCATTATCATTGTGGTTATCATTGTGTCAAAAATTATTACTAATTGATATCTTTCTTTGTTTTTAAATTTTTATTTTATTAGTAATTCCAATAGTTATTGATATCCAATAAATGTTCATAACTTTAGTTTGAAATTAGATTATGTGAGAAATATATATATATATATATATATATATATATATATATATATATATATATATATATATATAAACAAAATAACAATTACAAAATTCAAAGAGAATAAGAAAAATATTAACAATTACAAAATCTACATAAAATAAACTAAGTCACTATGAATATTAATAAAATAGAACACGATTAAAATTAAATGAATATTTTATAAAACCAAATTAATAACAATGGAGTCAAATACCATCCTATTTTATAATAAGAGAAAATAATTGTATTATAGTTATTCATGTGGAAATTTTTTGAGATAAATGGATAATTACTTGAACTTATATTTCTATTTAATCACATTAACTCTTCATTGTATAGTAATATGTTAATATTTGTAACAATTAAGTCTATTAATTATGTGTGATTATCTTAGCTTAAGTGGCATAAAAATATATTCATTAATTTTATCTTTCTTTTATAAAATTATTATGTTTTTCATAAGTAATTTAAAATACAACATTCCAATTTCAAAAATTAATGGTAAGCTTAGACCAATATACACATATTTTTTATTTAACACATCTCCTTTCAATTTATTGACTATTTATTTTTTATAATAAATAATATTTTAGTATAATTTTGATGAGCATAGACTAATGCAATTTTGGTATTGACATATTCATCTTCAAAATGTTGACGTGCAATGTTGTAATTCAAATTTATGCACCAAAACTTCTTTGGCAGGGACAGGGCCACTATAGTGGCACTTGTTCTATATGTGATGATATCATATTTACATTAATTTACTTGATATATATATATATAATCAAATTTAAGAACATGCTCCATAGTAACATATAAATTGTATCTAGAATTTATATGAATCACTTATGGATCATATGTTAGAATAAATTTAGTAATCAAGAGTATATAAAATCAAGATCTATCTATTGACTTAATCATGAATAAAGTTTCTTTTTTGAATTAGGGATTATTTTTAGAGTCTTGTCGAGGGTTTTATTATGTTGATATATTTTTTAAAACAATAACTAACTATAAAAACAATGAAAATAAGAGTATGATATTTTTAATAATTATTACAAATTTCAATAATATTCCTAAATAATTATTAAAATGAATATTAAATCTAGATCAATATCAAACTTATGTTAGAGGGTCAACATTCTCTTATTCTATAATTTAGAGAATATTTTGATTGATTGGAGACCTAAAATTGAACACTAGCTATTGCATATTATTATGTATCATATAAATATATAAGATTACTTTTTAAATACTCTAATATGAAACAAATAGTCAGATTTTGGATATCCATCCATTTTTAAATTATTTCAAATGTAAAATAACAAGAAATATATTGGGATTAAATATATTAGTGAGATAATAGTTCGGTATGAAGAGGATGATAGACTTCCCAATATATATAACTATGCTTTAAGTTATATAATTATACTTTAATTAGTTATAAAATGAAGAATGTTTCAAAATTCAAGAGGTTTGGGTTTATACTATTGATAGTTTTCAATCATGGAAAGTGAAAGAGAATGCATTATCAATCATTGAATAAGTGCATTGATTTCAACAATGATATAATGCAAAAGAATAGAACATATTGATTTCAGTCATATAACAAAAAAAAAGGGCATATCAAGATTTGAGTGATGATATTAAAAATAAGATTTAGGGAAATAAGAGATTTGAAATGATTTAAGCAATAATATAACACAAAATAATAGGGTGCATTTATTTTAAAGATGGTACAATGAAAAATGATTTAAAGTAATTAGTTGGTATGATTTCAATAATGACATGATGCAAAACAATACAATGCATTGATTTTAGTTATGACACAATGATAAATGATTTAGCACAAGGGATGATTTTAAGGATGGAAATTTATTTTAAAATGTAGAAACCTTGGCGAATCTTAGTAATCCTTCATATGCCAACTATAAATGTTTGGCGATATTTTTGTAAAAATATTCAAATTTATAAGGATTCTATATAGTTTGTATNATGATTTTAAGGATGGAAATTTATTTTAAAATGTAGAAACCTTGGCGAATCTTAGTAATCCTTCATATGCCAACTATAAATGTTTGGCGATATTTTTGTAAAAATATTCAAATTTATAAGGATTCTATATAGTTTGTATAAAAGTTTGGCGATTTTTAAGGTAAAATAATTTTATCCTATAGAATTTGGGCGAGTCATGTTTAGAACAATGAATCCTTTTCTAGGAAAAAGCATGGAAAATTAGCCCATGAGCGAAATTTAGCCCCTAAAATCATCCATGTTTAGAACAATTAGTTGTATTGATTTCAATAATCACATAACCCAAAAAAATATGCATTGATTAAATGATGATAGAATGAAAAATGATTTAGCATAATCAAGTACTTGTATTCATTTTAACAATGATATACCATAAAACAATAGGGTGAATTGACTTCATGATAATGATATAACCCAAAACAATATGGCCCATTGATTTCATTGATTATATTAACAAAATGATATAGAGAAATAAGGGAGTCTAAATGATTTCAACAATGATATAACACAATAGGGTGCATTTATTTTAGAGATGGCACAATGAACAATGATTTAAAGCAATTAGTTTCCATGAATTGAATAATGACCTAATGCTAAACAATACAATGCATTGATTTTAGTGAGGACAAGATGATAAATGATTTACAACAATTAGTTGCATTGGTTTCAATAATGACATAATGCAAAAAAATATGCATTGATTTAAGTGATGATAGAATGAAAATTGATTTAGCGTAACCAAGCAGTTTTATTCATTTTAACTAAGTGATGATAGAATGAAAATTGATTTAGCGTAACCAAGCAGTTTTATTCATTTTAGCAATGATATAACATAAAATGTGCATTTATTTCAATGATAATACTATGAAAAATTATTCAGTGCATTAATTAATTGATGAAATTATATGAGTGAAATTATTCCTCTATATCATCACTATGAAAAAGGATTGAGTGCATTAGTTAATTCAAGAAATGATATGAAGGAAATTAATCTTCTATATTGATTTCAAACCAGATATATAAGTTGAATTCCTATACTTTGTTTGGTTAGGTGGGATTTATCTATTAGTATTTTCATATTAAAACCATTATAATATTAAGATATATAAAATGTGAAAAGCTAGGATATATGTTATAATATATTAACAATTCCATTATGTTATTATTCAACAATGTCATCATTAAACATTGTTACTTTGTTATTATTTGGATTCATAATGATATAAATTTCAAAGTATAAAGTTCATTTTAAACATACTCATATAGATAAAGATTATCTAAAAATTTCAGGTTCATGTCCCCATTAAAACCAATGCAAATACATTTTAAATCTAGAGGGAAAGAAATCAAATCAGTTGAGGTACAAAAAATTTCTCAAACAAACCTTTTCATTAAACATGTTCATTTCTCCTCTTAAAGATATTGTTGATAATCTCGTTTGATTGATTTTTTTTTAAATTGGTCTTTTAGATACTTTTGGTTTTAATCTTGTTTGTTTTAATTAATGTTTCATAATTTTTTGGTTATAATATTATTTTAGTGTAATTTTGTGTTTATTTTCAATTTAGATTGTAGCTGTGTATTTATTTTTAATTTATAATAGACAAAATGTGCAATGTAAAAGTTTTTTAAGATATAATTTAAAAACAAATCAATTAATTAAAAAAAAAAAAATATCCCAAATTTATATCTAATTTTTAATGATTCTCATTAATTAATTAATTATATATATATATATATATATATATATATATATATATATATATATATATATATATATATTTCAGTATTTTTATTTACTTTTAAGTTTATTTATTTTTTAATTATAAAAAAAAAAATATTCCAACCAAAACCAACCAACTTTCTGAACAACTTGTGAAAGTTTTCAAGTTTTCAATGTAACATGCTCAGAAGGTTTCTCTATCATGTATTATATTAAATCTTTATTAAGGGTAAATTAAATACAGTTTTTCTTACTCTTTCTCATCATCCCCACCTTATATAATTGAAGAACCTTATATAATTAAGGGATCTCTTAATATTGAAAACGAGAATCAATTGGATTCACTTGTTAGATGGAACTCGTTCTAATAACTATTCACTTGTTAGATGGAACTCGTTCAAATAAATTAAGTTAATTAAGTTAATTGTATTTAAAACATTTTATAGAGAATGGTGGCTGAAAAAAGGGATTTCGCTTTGTGGTTGGGGAAACCCTAGTCGTAGGCACTCATCTTGGGTAGCTCTTATTCGAGAGGTTTTCACATCTTGTCACAGTCTCCTATTCTCAATATTTTAACGGTGTGATCTCTCCCTTGTTATTTTGCTACATACTCATGTCTCAACTTTCCAGGCTCCTCGCGAAGAGGTTTGTCTTCGGACGGTGGGTTGCCCTACAATGTTGCTATCTCTTGGTTGGACTCTCCAGCTTCCCCTCACGGCGGGTTGTCTTCTACTGGAGATGGTTTCTCTCTGACTTGATGTGGGATCTGATGGCGGTCAGTTCCTTCCTCTTGTGTGGTTGGGGCTTGTTCTATTCGTCGATCGCGCCCTTTCTTGCTTGGTAGATCCGTGGAGGCTAGATCTAGGTGTGGATATAGATATGGTGAGTTGCAGTCTAGTTTTTTGGATGCTCTTGCGTGGATGGGTATCTCGTGGCATCTTTCTCTCGGCTTGGATCTGGTATCGTTATTTCATCTTGGTCTCTTGTATGGATGGCAGTCGGTCCCTTCTCCTTGTGAGGTTAGGACTCAAACTATTGACGATGGCAGCTCCATTCCCCGGTGGCTCTAGTTTGTTTAGGGTTTGCAGTATGATCATATCAGTGTTTCTTTGGGCTAGGGCCCATGGATTTCTCTTTCTGTTATCGGTATGAGGGTGAGGCCAGAGATTTGAGGTCCAGTATTGGGAGTACGATGTTGTTTCTTTGAACAACACTTTGAGGTCCCTCATGTGGGTGTGCAGCTCCTTGGTTCTCTGTCAGTTTGTTTTTTGGAAGGTTCTTCATTGGCGTCATGGTCTTCTCGTTCTTTTCGAGAGTTCCATTCCTCACTGACCTGATCCGTCTGATCTCTTGGGTTTTTTGTGGTGATATCTCTCTCGGGTTCATTTGCAAAGGAGTTATTGAGGCATCTTGGCTTTTTTCTGCCTCATTTTTGGGTTTATTCCCCAGCTCCATATTTGGTTCATCTCTTGTGGTTCTTTACTTTTGGCCATTTCTGGCTACTATCACTTCTCACAGTTTTTTCAAGTATTGGGCTTGTGCTTTCAGCACCTACAAAATGTAATTTGGTTCTCTACAGATGAATAGAATTACAATTTTTTCTGAGGAAAAAAATAATTATAGAGAATAAGTTAGGTTAATTGTGCTAAGAGAAGTGAGAGTGTAATCTCCCTTAACCGTCGAAGCTCATTGAACCAACCGAAACCCTTTGTCATCATCTCATTCGACCAACTGGAACTGTATTTCTCTTAACTATTTAAACCGTCGACAGTTCATTCAGAAACCAACCCAAACTGTTACTCAACTTCCACAGCTCGTTTGGAAACCAACTAGAACCATTTTCTCATTTGGGAGCTTCTGGAATGTTCCATTACTCCATATGATTCTCTACCTAGATATGTGGAACAGTTAACAGTTACCCAACAGAAGCTTGATGGAAGCTTGGCTATAAAGATTTCATTTTGGTCCCCAAGTTTTCTTAATTCAATCAATTTCCTTCAGTCTTACACCATCAATCAGAGTCAGCAGAGCTTGGAAGTGCCATATGGAAAGAAAAACTAGTGTGGAATTGGGAAAACTTCTACAACAATTAATCAAACTCAAGTAGCATCAATGGCCGGAGGTATGATCCATTTTTGGCATCTAAATTTCGATTCTTTTGAAGAGTTTTATTCCGCATATTATAGAATCGATTTAAAGCTTACATTTGGTATCAGAGCATTTTTATCTCTGCCTTGGTGTTTTGGAGAAAGACAGGTTTATTTTGTCTCGAGAAGTTTCATTGCATTGTTGTGTGACAGCGTCAGACTAATGCTTCATTGTTATACTGTTGATTTAAGAGAAATTGTACCAGAATTCATATTACTATCCCTTTCTATGTTTAACATTACAACGAAGCTATTATATGCTTTTATTCTACAGATTGCTAAAGTTATTCCTTCGAATCATACATAATATATCTGTTACTAATTTTCCATTAGTAAATCGACCAGTAGGTTTCTAATCCGCAAAATCTCTTCCATATGGAGGAAAGTTGGTTTTGAAAATCGTTGCAAGTCCATCATTATTGCCGAGATCTACAGTGGAGTCTCCAAATATGTAGGAAGCGGACACCATGGGTTTGCTAGGGTTATTCTGTGTTGTGTTTAGTGGCAATAAATCCAGCAAACACGTTACAATACCAATGTTTGCAAACCTTTACATTATGTCTAATACTTCTGAAATGCTCAACTAGAAACTTTCATGGATACTGCTTAAATCATAGTTTTGGGATCAATTGGTGATGCATAATCTGTCCATGTAGTTTTATTTATGCAATTTATAATTATTCTCATATCAACTTAATTTTATGCATAAAAGAAATAATGTCTAGTGATCCATATAATTTTTAATTGATTAGAGAATAGCCACAGCATCTCTAATTAAATAATATTATATATTATGATTGATTAGGATTACATAAGGAATATTTAGACATAAATTGTAATTAATTATACTAAATATAATAAATTTTATCCCACGGGAATTTTTATTATATTTATATAATTAATTAGGATAGAATATTAAATTATTCATAACTTACCCATAGGAATTATGAATTAATAGTTTTATCATAAAGTTCAAATCTATGATAGAATAATTGAATCTTAATGAATTGGAAATTTATCCCACAGGCAATTTTTATGTCATTAGATTCAAATTTAAGCATGAATTTACATTGGTAAAGCATGAAATTTTATTTTATTTTTGTTGGCCTCAATTTTAACATAAGCATGTAATCTTTAATTTTATGCAGTTGTACAACCTGCAAATTTCT
>ML863109.1:0-10840 GCA_009831015.1 Picea engelmannii
ATAGAATCATCAAAGTATTGCAATAGGAGAAGAGGAGTTGAACAAAGAAAAAAACACAAATTCCTACAAAATCCACTGAGGTAAATGTAGAGCTCGGTACCAACACAGGTACTAAAAATGTTCATTCAGTTGTTTTTCCTACCATTTATTCCATTGATACTACCCTTATAACTTATATTCTAGGAAGAATAGTTTCAAATTCTTTTGACCTTGATAATCTTCAGCCAATTCAAGATATTGTTTTGTCATTGGATAGTTACACTTTTTATGATGCAACAAAGACCATTGTAAAAAGAAGAACTAAAAGGAGAAAGGTTGCACACCATGAGGAGATTACACGGGAAACAATGCAGCTTTGGGATGCTACACATTTAAATGATGAATAGTTTGTATAAGAAGTTGATGATGCTTTAGAGGCATTTTCTAGTGCAAACAAATGATCAGTGAGTAAATTGTTTGCTCATTTAAAAAGAGAGAAGAAAAAGGTCTTAGAACTACAAGAACAATTGAAGTCACAGGAGACCATTTGGTCAGAAGAACATCAAACTCAGTTGGATCATCTTACAGAAGCAAATAAAATTTCTCTATATATCATTGTACATATAAGAACTAAAATAGATGATGTCAAATCTAAACATCACAGACAAGTAGTTGTTTTTCTTGATGAGAAGGAGCAATTGAGAAAAATTCATGAGAATCAAGTGGACACTTTGGTTTCTCAATTAAATGAAATGAAGATCAAGATAAAGAATGCATAAATCTTAAGGAAAGAAGAAATGGAGTTAAACATCAAACTAGCCTCCCTGTAAGAATTATTATATACCAACTTGTATCATATCAAAGAACAACATGAAAAATTGCTTTAGTTTACTACAAAATCTCAAACACAGTTTGAGAGACAAAAGGAAGCTAAAACTTCATTTGATAATTTGAAAGTCGTGGGAAGTAAAAGAAATCAGTTTTCCTCAAGGTTAATCCATACTATCTAAAGAGAAAAAAATACAAATTCAAGTCTCACTTTATTCTTGGCATGTCAACTGCTTATTTACACAAGATTTTATCAAGGAGACAAGCAAGAGTTGCTTAGATTTGTGGGATCCAAATTTAGATATAATCAAGGATTATGAGATGTCGCATGTGTAGTTTCTTGGCCAATTTGTATCCCTGTCAAATTTCCTCGCAGTTGTGCATCATCAGATAAGCTCAAAAACAGATGGGATCATACAACTAATTTTATGGAATGTGGATAGTGTCAGAAAATTCATAACTCGACCAGTCGAGTGTTCCAAATCCATTGATAATTTCTTATTGAATTTAAATTAGGACATGAAAAGATCTATCGATGAAAGTTGAACAAAAATATTATTTATCCTCCATTGGTTTCACCAATTAGTTTCACCCATGTTAAAGAAATTTACACTATGGCAAACTCACGTGCAAGAGCAAGAGGAAAAGTGAGAAGGGAAGCTGCTACTAGTGAGGAGAATATTTCTCCTTGATATATATTCTCAAGTCAAGTTAATATATGGAACTATCAGTTGAAACAAAATTGGAGACAGATATAAATTTTAGGATATTTTATTTTCTATTTATTGTAATTACAAAGACAAACTAAGGAGTTGGAAATTTTGGAGACTCGTTATGTGCACTATTGTAAAAGTCAATTTTTTGGAATTTAAGACCTGGGTGGCGGTATCTATATTGTGTTTCCATTTTTTTTTGGTACTATTATTCAAGCAAATGAAATACAAATCTTTAGGCCATTATATCTTTCTTTCAAATTTTTCCATGGAATGAATGTTCATATTCTCTGAATTTGCACCATTTTTTTTGCTTAGAAAAAAAGTGTAATTTTTATTTCAGAAAGAAACCAAAATTACATTTTGTAGATACAAGGGAGCCTTGTGTTGGCAGACTATTCAGTCAAAGCAAGCCAGAAAAATCCAACATCAGAATAATATAAAACAAACATTAGAGTGTGGGAAAGCAGAGCAAGCCCTGCAAGAAAATAGAGGGATTGAAATAGCCCCATAACAAAACCACAAATGCAATCCCAAGAAGCAAACACAAAACCTCACCGAGAACAGGAAAATAACAAAACCCTCAAAGAATCCCTAGAAGTTGAACGAACCAGGTCAGAGCGGCATACATCCTCACAGAGACAAGTGAGGAACAAAACCTTGAAATCCAACACCAAAAACCTGAACACGACACAACTCCTTGGCAATAGAAAAATGAGGCTCTGAGTAAATACATCAAACCATGAATGAAACGACACCAGAAAGGAGCCAAACAAAAGGAGGAGTCAAAGGATATAGAGGAGAGAGTCTGCGCCAAAAGAAAAACATTGGTAGTGATAGCAATGGTGGTCCAGACAACCTATACACCCACAGGAGAAAAACCAAGTCAAAGGGAGAGGGCACGAGACACTAGGGATTTCCTTGGCCGCTTCCCCCAAAACCCCACCACCAAAATCAACTCAAATAGAGCTATGAGCAACCAGTCGATCATCCAAGAAAAGATCCATCGAGAAAGAGTCGCACTGGACCACAACTGTCAAAGAATAAGGAGAGGAAATGGAGCTCAGGAAGAAGAGAAAGGTCATGTGAGATTGAGCCACTCCACCCATCTCCCATCGACATCCAAAACGAACCAGCAAAATCTCGGGCTTAACAAAGGTGTTGGCTAGGGTTTCCCCTAACTGCAGAACCTCACGACTGCAAAACCTTCTTTTTTTGCACTATTGTTAGAATATATGAGAAAATGATGTGTTTATTCCATTTATTTATTAAATTTGGTGAGATTGATATTTAATTAAATATGAGCATATAGAAATAAAATATTCAAATAACTACTTATTTGAATAATTTAATTTCTAATGACTATTTCAACTACTATTTTCTTTCATAACTATTTATGAAGGTTAAATAGTTCATTATTCTCTTCATATTTAATCATCAATTCATGCTCCGAGGACAGTTTAGATTTAGTTAGAAAAAATAGTTAGATTGCATTTAAATTTATCTTCATTTTATCATATCTTAGAAGTAGTTACTTGATCACAATTGGATCAACCTTTTCGTTGATTTCAAAATCCCCTTTAGTGGAAGTCGGGCCCACATTTTGGTGAATATTTCCATCCCAAATGCGTATAGGCCTAATTGGGGTCTTGATCGGGAAATTTCTCCATGTTGGTTGTCAGGAATTTTTCCAGGCATCAACATTTTGGCACTAGAAGGAGGGCCATTGATAATGAATGGCACGTAGAGATCCATGCAATACTGATACTCATTCATAAATATTACCATTGTCCTTAACTCCTCTCTTAGAGTCAAGCTCTAATACCCCTTCTAAGCTAATACATAGAGCATTAGAGACTAGATTACCTGAGTCATCTTCTCATACCGGATCTGTAGAAGTTACACAACCAATCAAAGAAGAAATCTCACATTTTGGTATTACTCAAGAGATACTGCAAGAAATCACAGATTCTGAGATTATTTAGGAAACCCGGCCTTTGTATCAAGATATTGCAGTTCAATTTGTTCATCAAATCCTTGATGAACCAATTGAGTATACCATACCTTCCAAGGGTAAAAAGGATCAGTTAGAAGACCCACCCAATCCTTTTTTTTTCATAAAGATATAATCCTCTCGTTATCAATAAATACTAGCAAGAAGACAATTCCTTGGAAAGTGAACAATTGGTATTAGGAACACCTCCAATATTGACACCTTTGGGCAGTCCAACTTATCAACCTTTACCATTTCATTCAACATCTCCTATCTCACAAAGAACTCCTCGTAAATCTACATCTACAGTGATGGTTACTCAATCAACCTAGAAGACCTTGATTAACCTTAGGAACAGTTAATGTCCTTGGTGATCAACATGACTTGCCTAAACATCCATAAAAGTTATTTCCCAAATTTGATCATGATAACAAAGAGTCTCTCGAAGATCATATCAATAAATTCATGTTATCAGATACTCTAATGAAAGTGGAACACGAAGATGTAGTATGTAGCTTATTTCCTTATACTTTTGAAGGTAGGGATTCTACCTGGTATTTCTCTTTAACAACAAGGTCAATAACCAGTTGAGATACCTTTGAAAAAAAATTGGTGATGAAAAATCCCCAGCCACTTTAGTCCTTGAATTATCTAGAGTAAGGATGAATGAAAAAGAGAAAATCAAAGACATTAATCAAATATCCATGACCTTGCTAAATAAGATACCCGAAGACCCATGACCTCCAAATAATGTTCTTCTTGAATTTTATACTACTGCTATTCCTTCCTCAATTGCAATTTTTGTTAAAAGGGAAACCAAAAAAGTCGTTAGATGACACTATGCAAGAAAATCTAGATGTGGAAATGGAAATAATGAGCATAGCTAGTGTTAGCACCTAATTTGGAATGATAAAAAAATTATCTTACCTTTTCCAAATTTCTATTGAGTCAGTGTGGTATGTCTGAGTCAGTTTGGTTTGGTTTGGTTTGGTCCAGTCTATTGTCAAAATTTACAGAACTTTGTAATAAGTTTTAAAAGGTGTCTTCCATGAGTCATAGTCAAGTCAAAAAGTCAATATGTTCTATGAAAATCTTGGCTCCCCGGCATCAAATTACAGGTTCCAGTATCATTACCTTTGTTGCATTTTTGAACATCTGGTAGTGAATTGTCGCTACCGGAAGTTCTACATTAGGGTTTAAAGGGTAATTAAAGGTTATATTTATGATTGAATAAGCCATGAAAATATTGGTTGGTAATTCATTTAAAAAGTGATCATACAATGGTACATCTCAAGATTGATATTTCTATCCTCCATCAAATCATAATCAATCCTTGGCATGTCAATTTCAAAATTTGTTAACCACACCGCCCAATCACTATAATGATTATGCATTCTCGATATGACTATGATGCATTATTGGCCGCATTGTTTAAAATGATGAATTTTTTATGCCTTTTCTTACCTAAAATGTAACCCTATTCACTATTTCTTTCTAACTATCAGCTCGGCGAGTTAGAGACACGGAATTTTCAACTTGCAAGAAATAGGTAAAGGAGGAAACATTGTACGCGTTGAACCAGAGAGTGTCGAGCTATTGGAAGCCTATTCTAAGTTCGTTGATCAATTTAAACACGATGGCTAGTTCTCTCTATGTGAGAAGCTTCGAGGATCCAATCCAGAGGTCGCTAGAGCATTTGGAGAAAGATTTTATGGCAACAAGGTTGTATTTGGATATTTTACACTGCAAGTTTCAGAAGCATCCATTGTAGTTGTTGCTAAGCTACCCACAGATGGAGAAAAATGGTTTAAGAACCAAACCATTACGAATGTAGAAATCAATTAATTCTTAAAGCCAGAGCATCAAAACCCTGACTGGAGAAAAGGTATCCCAAGGAGTTGGCTCAAGGATGAATGGGGTGAATTGTTGAAGATGGTTCAAAGGTACATCACCTATGAAGGTAGATATACCATTACCTTGATGTATCACATGAGATTTTTATTGCATTTGACAGGAGAAAGGAGAATGAGTCTTCCATTTTTCTTGTTAAATAGCTTAACAAAGATGTCTGTCGGAGTTCAAGCTCATCATGAAAACACCAAACATAGTGTTTTCCACCAGGGTTTAATCAAATTATTAATCGTGGAGGAGTTGAACAAAACACAAAAAACTTGGCAACATATTGTCTGGTTTTAAAGAAGAAATTCATGAGCCTCAAGAAACAGAAGAAGATACCCTCGTTGAGAGAACTAAAACTCTCAAAAACCCTAGAGGTATCATTATTGGGTCTTCCTCTACAAAAATGGAAATAAATGTGTTTTCAAGGGTGACTAGGAGTGTTTCCAGAAAAAATGCCTTTGAAGAAAAGAACACATCAAAATATGCAACTGAATGTGTTCTAGAGCAAAGAAGTTCATCTCCTGAAGTTAAAAGGGTTTATAACAAGAAAAAGAGAAAGTCGGCTACTATTGATTCAATAACTACAGAGCCAGTCGTTGAGAAACCTTCCAGTGTCACAACAATTAAAAAAGGATCTAGGAGATCTTCTTAGAAAGTTAAACAAAAATCACCAAAAGAACATGTGGTTTTATCTCAACCAAGTCCGGGTAAAAATATCTTAAACTTACCATATTTAGATAGTGAATACTCTGAGCCAGAAAAGGATGAACATAACAAGAAGGAGCCAATACAGGAACCATTCACAACAACACAACCAAGCAACAAAGGGGACAAGAAGATAGAGAAGCTTCATAAGAAGTTTAAGAAGTTTAAGAGCTTGATCAAGCACCTCAGACATAAGAATGATATGTTGAAAAAATAGAGTAAAATGGTCATGAAAAAGAAGGAAAAACTAGCTATCAAACATAATAAGATGTGTGCTTGAGCTCAAAAGATATACCAAAATAATGGTAAGTTTTTTAGACAAGGCAAGAAATTAAAAAGAAAGTGGTTGCAAGAGAAACTCAAGAACCAAGATATAGACAATCTCAAATTACTTGCAGAAGATATTTAGCATGTTCTATAAGGAGCAATACAGAGATTTCAAAGGGTAAGTATCAAATTCTATCAAGTATTTCATCAATAGAATAGAGTAATTTTGGAAAAGGACATATCTCTAGCAGGTGGTTCATGGTTTTGAAGGATCAACTTTCAGTAGCAACTTCTATACAAGAAAATTAAAAAGCGCTACCAGAACTTCTGAGAATGAGAGTTTTTCATTATTTTTTGAAATTTGAATATGTAGCATATCTAGAAAGTCATTAATCTTATTGACAACCCTCATTTGTATGTTTATTTTCTTTCCAAAGTTTTTTATATTCCAAATATGGGATCGATATCTAATATAGGAGGTGGTCAAAGGGAAAGGCTTATAAAGTGGATCTAGAACTGAAAATCAGATTTCATGCCCCAAATCAGAAAATCCAATTATGATATCAATTGATACTATTTTGTTCCTAAGATTAGGTTTTGATCCATTAATTTTGGATCTTAAATCTATTTTTTAATTAATTTTGTATCTATAAAGTACAGAATGAAAGCTCAAGAGAGGGTTGAGTTTTGGGTTTAGGCATTGGTTGTAAAGATATATTTTATATGAAAAACTACAGACTTAATGAATGTGTTTCATTACTAAAGAAATCATGTGAGTTCAATATCAAATTGTGTCTCTTGTGTTCACACTCCTCTTTCTTATTTCCATGAGATGATTATTGATGTAGCATACATCAATGGTCTATGAATTATAGAATCTTGAACAGTAAAGCCTTGTTGTGATTGCCTATATTTCATAAGTTTCATTCAAGTATTTCAGTTCATAGTTGGAAAGCTTTTTTGGTTATAGAATATTCAACCTTGTGGATGTTTTAATTGAATAGCTTGTGAGATTGATACATTTACATATGTGTTTCTCCTTTCTCCCTCTTTCACTCATTTAATATAAAGTATCTGAATATTAATTTCATTTTCCTTCAATCCATGAGATATAGTAGATGAGTTTGAGAAGTTGCCCTTGATTTTGATATACCAATTCAAATTACCTAATCCACCAACAAAAACACAAATTATTATATTTTGAGGTGCCTAGACTTTTCTCTATTGCAGTCAAGAGTAAATTCTAGGAGCTAACAGCTAGTAAATCTCCAGTTGAGGATAGAAGAGCCTTACCTCCCTCTAGGAGAGTCACAATTAAAGATGAAAAGAAATACAAGGAGGCTTTAGACATAGAGAGTTTACACAATCTAGTTAAAAGTCTGTCTAATGACATCAAAGATATTAAGAAAATTGTACCAGAAGAATAAACCTCTAAAAGACCATGGAGACCATTTGTTAAAACAAATTTTCCACTTCCTAGTAATCAAATTTCTATTGTCGTTGATGAAGAAGAAGGAGAACAAGAAGAAAATGAACATGATGATGAGAATATTGGTACTTCTAAAGTAAATCTCATGTGGGACATTGTAGATGGTGTTATTGATGATGAGAAAGATCTACCCTATGAATAAGTAAATGTTGTTCAAACTAGAAGTAAATTTCCTCCTGCTAGTATCTTGGCCCCATCTCCCACTATTCCTTCCAATAAAACTTTACCTCAAGACAAACCAGTGACCGAGACTTTAGTGGCATCAGATCAACTTGACTATGATTTAGTTGAAGATATGAAAAGAACTAGGGAAAACATTTATTTTTATGAATTGACAAAGTTAAAACAACAAAAAATCAATTTTCTTAAAGCATTAGACAATAATAACGTTGAAAAACAAACTACTGCAGCTACAGGTAAAGATAAAGGGAAAACTGCCCTAAATTTTTCTTCAGATAAGAACAAACAAGTCAATGCCAATGATGTGCTAATAGGAGATAAATCCAACTCTCACACACCACATTTTCTTTTAAATTTTGAGATTTTTAATAGAAATGTTCACAATTGTTTGATAGACTCTGGAGCTTCATCAAATATAATGCCATATTTTGTTTGTAAGAAAAGTAATGTTGAACCACAAAAGTTTGCCATACAAATTGTACAACTAGACAAAACAATAGTTAAGATTTTAGGTAAAATTAGAAATGTGTTTAGTCGATTATCTTCTAATCCCAAAGTTCATCAAACGATATATATCATTGTTGTTGACATTCCAAAATCTTATGGATTATTTCTAAGCATGGATTGGTCTGAAAAAATTCATGGTTATTTTGGTATAGACTGGTCACATTTGTGGTTACCATACAATGGTAGACCAAATCAAATCAAAGTGGAGCGTAAGAAGCACATGAAACATAATGTGATTGATATTGATGGTGAAAACGAGCCAACAATGTTTTCAAATTGCATTTTAGGAAATTGTTGTGTTGATTCATTTTTGAGGAATTTTAATGCAGAAAGTTCACCATTTATGAATTTATCCATGTAGTCTAGGGTTGTAAATTTTTATCAAACTAATTCTTAAAAATGTATAGATTTGTTTCTAATAATTTAGAAACAGTTGTAAATAATGAATTTTGGACCTTGTTTTTTTATGGGTCAAAATATAATGAAGGTGTTGAAGCAAGTTGTCTCTTGCAAGATCTCAATGGAAATAAAACCATGTTAGCCTACAGACTGGAGTTTCAATGCACAAACAAAGTAGCTGAGTATGAGGCATTAATACAAGGTTTGAAAAAAGGCTATTGATTTGAATGTTAAATTCATTAAGGTTTATGTTGATTCTAATATTGTTGTAAATAGGTATGAAATATTATCCATTGTGTTTCAAATCATCTCAAAAAATACCAACATCTTGTTTTGGATTTGTTACCATATTTCACTGCATTTAAAATCAAATATGTTCCTAGAGCTCATAATTCAGATGCAGACCTACTTGTTAATGTTGCCTCAAAGTTAATGATCAGGGGATCAAATTTTGCTCAATTTTCAAAGTGCTCGGAATGAGACAAAAACAGTTCCATTGCGTCTGTCTCGTCTTCCTGATTCCGGCGGTATATTTACTTTCGCAAATGGAGTCTGTATGGAGGAGACATCGCGATCTGTCCGCCAAGCCAAACAGGCAAAAATTTGGAATGTTGACTGTACCTGTCTGTATAGTCCGTACGGCCACGTGGCAGGGTCGTACCATCATGATGACATGGCAGGTGGGTGACATGGTGCATTTTCATTGGACGGTTGTCGACAAATGCGGTGTTGACATGTGTCATTGGGTGGCCTATAATAGGAGGACACGTGGCCCAATCCAAGGGCACCACGTGTCGCTCGCTGGTTGGATAAGAAGTTTATATGTAAAATTTTGGAGGCCGTGGGGTTCAACCTCCGGACCTCTCCTCCACATATGACTTTACAATTCCCGCTAACCGTTATGTCAACTCGTGTTTCTTGTTTCATAATCCAATGCATATGTATTTATGTTTACATTTTGTGCTATGTGGAAAAGGGCACGGGCCGGGGCTTAAGCCCCGACCCATGGTTCCATAGTACAACACATATAACCGTGTGTCAATGTGGTAATACACGCGCAAATCATATAGTATATACATTGTAATAATCATTGATATGACCACCATATATGAATGGTGTGGTCGTAATATTTATGCGCGTGGATGTATGTTAAAACTATATGTTTGTATATGCGCGAGGTTATTTTATATAACCCGTGGGTTTGTATGTATAACCAATGGTTTAAAACGTGCACGGGAGTTGCACAGTTTCGAGAGTTGCAACGAATTAACCACTTTTGCCCGAACCACGGTCGCATGCGCCCATGTGCCCAGGTGCCGAGGCGGTTAGGGGCTGGGCACCCTTAACCGTCCTACGGTTTGTATCGGTGAGCGGTTGTGCACGGGACGGGGTTCTTTACACTTAAATGAGCGTGTGTGCCAGGTTTGAAGCATAAGGGTGAGATTTGTAGAACCAGAGACAACAAAGTTGAAGAGGGAGATTTCAAGAAGGCCATCTTCTTCATTTTTCGACCGTTTCAGGTGCCGAAAGAGCCCAGACAGGGGTTTTGGGACGCTGCGGAGCCATTGGAGCAGTCGGTTTGTCATTTTGAGCATTGTAAGGTATTTTTTTGAGCACTTTGAGCAATTTAATAATAATGATCCATTGGAAGCTGGACCAGGAGATGTAGCCCAGAGTGGGGTGAACTCCTTTATCAAGTTGTTGTGTTTATGTGCTGATGTTCAATGTTTTATGCTGATGTCTATGTGTATTTTTACATAAGTAATCCTTTATTATGTGTTGCAAATTGATCCGGTTGCTTTAAAAACACATAACATTTCACTTGCAATAATTATTCAAGTTTTTCAAGTCTTCTTCATTTTTAGATCAAGTTGGTATCAG
>ML863110.1:8529-23170 GCA_009831015.1 Picea engelmannii
GTTTGTTTAACAGGATGGGGTGCATCATATTTTGCATTTTGTTTGCATCGTTGTTCTAATGTGCATTCCTTGAAGTATCATTTTTGCATCTATACTTTTGAAGTATGCTTCTTGCATGTGTTTAATTTGCATAAAAAATGTTCAAAAGTAGTTTTTCATATTTTGTTGTGTTAAAAATGTGATTTTTATAAATTTTTGGTTCTTATGTGTTATGTAGTATTGTGATGAGTTTTATTAATACCGTTATAGTGACAAAGTATAGATTGTTAGCGTTATATTAGTATCAAAATACATAAATTTTCCATCCCATTTGCATATCCATAATATCATATTAATTTGTTTGTGCATTGTTTTAGAATCATTTTTATGATGTACTAATTCATTTTGCATCATGTTAATATTACGATGAAAACATTTTAGTACCACAATCAAAAAAATATTTGGCATAAAATTGTATTATTAATGATTTAATTATTTTATTTATTTATTATCAGTGACTTAACTATATTTATTTTATTTATTTATTATTAATGGCTTAACTATTTTTAATTATTTGATTATTATTGAATCTTTTATAATAATTAAATATTGAACAAATTGATGACTAGTATAAGTCTACTTCATAGTGCACTAATCACAAGAGAAAAAAGAATGTATATATAAGTGC
Organism: Picea engelmannii; assembly: GCA_009831015.1. NCBI lineage: Eukaryota > Viridiplantae > Streptophyta > Pinopsida > Pinales > Pinaceae > Picea > Picea engelmannii. The sequence goes on from ML863110.1 coordinate 9,197, forward strand.
ACTACACCATTAATATTTAGTTAATTTCACATCACGACTAAAGCAAAATACCATGTATATATAAAAGCAATTATGAAGTTTTACCATGCTAACATTCTATCAATTTCACACCATAGAAGCAAAAAAACATATATATATATATATGTGTGTGTGTAGTGAGATTTTAATTTAAATTGTAAAATAATGATATAATGTTTTCTACCTAGAAATGAGTGGTACAATACCATGCCAAGGAAATATCAACTTTGAATAAAACATTGTATGAAAAAATATGAACACAAGGAAAATAATTCAATTTGACATCAAAAGTTGATTGAACTACTTTAAGTCACATTTTCATCTTTTGAAACCTCCTCATCCTTTGAACCCTCTTCATATACACTTACTAAAAACATAATAAAATAACACGAGATCAATAAAATAAAAAAATTATAACATTGAAAGATGTTAAGAGAATTAAACATATAAGTTAAATATTTTTTAATACCCTTTGATTCCTGAAAGTAACCCATGCCATCATTAGTCTTGATGAATATAATATATTTCTATTAATGAATAAACAATTCCAGCAATATATAAGAAAAAATGAAACACATATATTCCACTATTCTTTCATCACCATTCTGCAAGGCATACTTTAGTTCTCCCACAATGGCCTCATGACTATATTTGTTTAATTGTATCAATAAGATAAAACCATATTTAACAATCATATATATTAGAATGATATATGAGATTATATTGATAAAATTATAAAGAATAATATAACCACTAACCTATTGGCTTGACCCTAAAAATGTGTAACAATTAATTTATTTGTATCCATTCATACATGTAGATAAGAACAAATGAGAAATCACCACAAATGTAGGTTAATGGTGTTACAAGATTACATTAGAGAAAGATAAAAAATTTAAAACATATTACAATAAATAATTACAAGCATATCAAAACCAATAGTTTGAAGCATATATTATTTATAAACTTTTCAGATTTTTTATATGGTGTCTTAGGGTTCACTCATGCATTCTTTTTTTTTTTTAGCAATTATGTGGGCATCATTGAAATTGTTTAGGATTATTTCAGATATTGATTTTTAAAATTTAGATGGTACTTTTTTATAACCTTTTCCTTGTTGAGTGAGCATGGATATGTTCATACTAAATTATTCATAACTATAGAAAATAAAATCACTTATAAAATTCAATGATGATAAATAATGAACAATAAAATATGAAGAGTTATAAATGTGAGTACATAGAAGACAAACTTGAATATATTTCACTTGGTATATATTTCACTTGGTATGGTTTCTCCTCCTTCCGATAGTTTCAAAAAATATATGAAAATCTCACTTATCATTAAAGTATAAATTTGGTTTTTCTATTATCAAAAGAATTACTTATTATTCCCCACTTTTTATGATAATCTTTCCGCCACTCCCTCATTAGTATGTTAAACATTTCATTATGGACAATTGTATCATTACCAAATGTTAAAATCCCTCATACTTATAGAAATTGTGTATCATCATAATTGAATGCATTTTCTCAGTCTTCTAGTAATAAAATGGAACTTCAAATCTATGTATCCTCATCTCTACCCTATTTTATCAAACATTAGTATGCACCTCATAGAATGAATTGGTTCCATGAAAAATGTAGTACATTGGATTAAATTACATTCTAAATATTATAATAAATATAAGATAAATTGTATCATCGATATTGTGCTTAGATCTATTGCAACCAAGATACTTGGAAATTTCTTCTTAAACCACCTGATACAAGTTTTATATTTAAGTGTCATCTCTCCCTTTTAGTTATAATCTTTAGAAATGTTAATATTTTTTATCAATATTTTTTTAAAACACAGAAAAAGAATGATAACTGATGATTATATTTATAAATGAAACTCTCTTTAAAATACATAAATATTTTTGAATATTATATAACAATTTTGAAGTATGTAATTACAAGTTACTAGGTGTTATTCCCTTCATTGGTTGTAGGTTTTAACCTATTTTCTCTCACATTCTTTTCTTTCATTACATATATATTTTTGAATATTATAAAACAATTTTAAAGTGTGTAATTACAAATTACTAGGTGTTTTTGGTATTATTCCCTTCATTGGTTGCAGTTTTTAACCTATTTTATCTCATATTCTTTTCTTTCATTACATATAGCATCATCATCTAATGAATATCCATAGGGAGCCATATAACTTGTATATCTATCACAATGACGCACTACTAAGTTAAGTACATAAAATCCATGGAAAGCAATATATGCATAATTTGAGAAGAAAATTAAACATATACATCCATAAGATAACCATGCAAAGACATAGATACCAACCCTATAGAATTATTGGTTATCCAATGATTTATTAATAAAATTATCATTGTTTGATCAAATGAGTTATCTTGATATCCTATTGAATGAACATGCTAGAGTGGTCATTTGAAATGTATATAAGAAAGCCAAGAAAAAGTTTTTTACAAATATTGTATCCATCGTAAGGAGAGAATTCTGGAATGATCTTTAATTAAAGTTTGAGCACAATGAAAATTAAACCCCAAATATAATTCAATCTTCCCTACTTGCATTAATCCATTGGAATTAGTTACTATCAAACATGATACATAAACACTAGCAAAAGAGTTGGTACCCAAGTATGGAAGTGAGTAAAAAATGTAATTTGCAACAGGTGTTTTGTGATACATCAATTCTTAACTTGTCTTATATAAGGGAAAATTGTTCAATTGTTCACCTTCATTTCCTCTAAAACTACAGTATGACATCTCTCCATTCATAATTTTGGGTTGAGTATGCATCCAATCTATATAAAAGTAATGAAATTGACAAAATATCATGTATTATGGTTTAAAAATATCATATCTTGTGTAACTATAGATTTGATAATTTTTTAGTTCAACATATTGAAATCAAGGAAAATGTAATCTTCATTTATCTTCTTATAGTAAGGAGTATAGGCTCATATATATTTAGTTATTTTAAGTTGTAATTATAAAACATTAGAAACGATATATTCTCATGTATTATGAATTCAAGATCTCTATCTAAGAAGTAGCTCATGTCAATATTTGTAGTTGCAAAGAAAGCCATGAAAGATGGAATTGGTAGATAAAATAGTGATAAAAAAAATTTGACCCTATCATGTGAAGATAAGATTAACCTAAGGGCATAATGAAATAGATCACTATTCAAAGAAAACTTCATATTCTAAATCCCTTATGATTTTATGCATCATCCCTTTATCATTTCCATTCAATATCCTAGAGGATACAAACTTAAGGGTGACAAGGAACTACAAACACATTTCGTCATGCAAATCTCTTTTAGGCTTAGATACCCTTTGTGTTTTCCATATATTCCATAAGTGTATATAATAGGGTCATTGTTGTCCCATGATTTTAAATTGTCAATGTGTATTCTAAATTCAAATAGTCATCAAGTACCCTCATAAAAATTATGTACTAATGTTGTTGTAAAAAACGATAGGTTAACATGCAATGTATTTGTCACACTTTTTATATAATTGACTCGCAAACCACAACTTCTTGAGAATCTTTAATTGGTTATTCGTGCGTCCATTTTGCACATTTTGGATTGCGAGTGTTTTCTCAAAATAAGTCACCTACAAATAGTAATATTGTAAGAAAAATTTAGAAAAAACTCTCTTTATGTGACCAACCACTTGTTATTTTACCAAAATATTTCATTTTCTCCTTCTCGTATGTTGTCTTCTTATATGTAAGAAAAATGAGTGAATTGATATGAGAAACCCAAAATTCTTGAGAAGGAAATAATGTAGGTTCATCTTGTTAATCTACTTAACTCAAAATTTTGAGTTCTCTCATTGCATGTAAGAAAAATTATCTAAGAAAAGGAAAAAACATGTGACATTGTTACATCATTTTAGTCATCTCAACCATAATATTTCAATTTATGGACATATATGTGACCTGACTATAATTAAAATGTTTTTTTTCCTTACAGATATAACTCAACTCCTATAATTTTTAATTAGGATTTTTTAAAGAGATTAAGATATGAGTAGGCCTTATTAAATGTGGAAGAGAAATTGTAGGTTAGAAAATGTATCTAAACAAAATGATAGAAACATGCAATGATTTCACCCATGATATGATTCTTTTATTCAATAAGATAATAATCAAGAAATATAAGATAAAATTAATATAACTATAGTGATTTTTTACTCCTCAATAGAAAATATGGAACATGTGGGACTATAGTGGAAGAAGATGATTCTTTTATTCAATAAGATAATAATCAAGAAATATAAGTTAAAATTAATATAACTATAGTGATTTTTTACTCCCCAATAGAAAATATGGAACATGTGGGACTATAGTGGAAGAAGAGGACACAAGGAAGAGGGGGATTAGACATAATATGAGGAGGAAGATGGATTTTTTATTCTCCAATAGAAATTATGGAACATGTGGGACTATAGTGGAAGAAGAGGACACACAGAAGAGGGGGATGAGACATAAGATGAGAAGGAAGAGGGAGAAGGAAAAAAAGAGAAATGGAGATGAAAAGGAGGAAGATATAGAGGAGTGGGGAAGTAAATGAGGGGTAGAGGGGAAGAGGAAGAGGGACAAGGATTGGAATCAAAGGGAGGGGAATATGAAGAGGAAGGATGAGAAAAGAGGAAGAGGTAGAGAAAGGATAATAGTGAGATTAGGAGAAGCATTAGAGAGGTAGGAGGGGAAAGTAGAGGAGTGGGGAAGAAAAATATGATTATAAGAGGTGAAGAGAGGAATAGGGAGGATTGGAAGGAGATGGAGAGGATGATATGAATACGGGTAAGAGGAGGAGAAAAATTTATAGATAATTGGAGGAAGATAAAGGGAAGTTTAAAATGCACCACTAAATATAAAACCCAAATCCCATGTTCAAGAATCGCATCACATTTCATTTAAAATTAAAAAATGGGAATATATAGCAATAAAATTAGTTTTGAACCCAAGAGATATGGTGATTCCAAAAAAATATGACATTTAAAGGTGAGACTAAAACTAAAAATTGCATAACTTTTTCATCATAATTTTTTTTTACATTGTTCTTAATAAAAAAAATCAAAATTATTATTATTATTATTTAAAATACATAATTACTATAGTTTAATAACTATAATTATTATAATTATAATTCAATTCTAGAAAGTGTGGAGTGAGTCATCATAAACTCTAAGAGAGACCAAGAAATAAAATATCCTTAGATGTTAGGACTACAATGAAAAATGAATTAGGTGAATTATACCTATACTAGGAGGATCCATGCATCTTGCAAGTAGTTATATATTCTACACAAGATGCCAAACTAAGAGAAATAAATTTTTAATTTCTAGGCATCTTGCAAGTACTTATAGCTTCTACACAAGATTCCAAACTCAAATAGGAAGGTATCTGGTTCTTCAGTTCTCTTACCATAAAAGGTGGGCAGTACAGAGAGTGGAATGTTCTTCATGTTGACATTTTGTGTGGTATCAAAAATTGGAAACCCAAAGGTGGTTTTTGTTTGGTTTCGAACTTCTTCTCCCTCATCATGTCTCACATGGTTTTGATCCACCTAATAATCCATACTGATCTGATTCCCAAAGAGAGAATATCGAAATGGTTTTATACTTGAAGATAACAAAGTGTCCCAAGGTTGTTTTTCAGGAAGGGTATTCCTTCGATAAGAAGATTTATCTACTATTTGGATGTCCGGGAATTTACTCGAGCATGTTGAAACTATTGGTTCCAAGGTTGTTGTTTCAACTTGGGATACAACTATATTGGTTGAAATTCCAAAGAGACCATTCACCTATTCAGGGTCAATGATATCTACAAAGTTAGAGTCCCCTGATGGTGGTGAAAAGGAAAAGATTGTGTTGGCTGGTTTTGATGAAGGTTCGAGTGCTCTTGCCTCCTATCCCACTATTGTTAATGTATCAATTTGTTTATCTATATTTTCCATAGTTTTGGTCTCTTATGAGACTTTTTTAGCTCTTTTGGTTGAGCTATCGCCTACTATCAGGTATCGTTGTATGGATTTTATGGGTGGAGTCTTCCTTCCTCCAAAAAGGTTAGAAGGAACCTTGATCAAAAGTTTTGTTTTGGTTTTGATATATCTACCCTTTGGGTCCCTAGGTTTGTTCATGAAAGTGGTAAGAAAAGAAAAAATACCAACGGGTTTGGGCGAACCTGTTATAACCAATATGTAGGTTCTTAGCTCTCATATTAAAGTTGTAAGATCTTTCTCTTTCGCACACTGAGAAAACTTATTCTTTGAGGACACTTTCTTGAAAGTGATCTGGATTATTATACTATTGGTCGTTTGATTATGATTATGAGGCATTATGGATATGATGATATGTTATTTACATGTGTTATTGATTGGGTTCTCCTGAGTGTGTAGGACTTGGACCTCGAGGATGAAAAGGCATCGATGAAACCCCTTGGACTCCAGATCGAGTCAAGGAGTGGACTATTGTAGTTTTATTGTTGTTGATATGACATATGCACATTTGATTAGATGTTATGATGATTGATTTTATTTCTAACATGATTCGTTGATGATGTAGGCCTCTGATAGCTTGTTGACCAGACTCACATGTGGCGTAGAGGGGTCATGTGGGACAACCAAAGACCAAAGGGAGAGGTGTGGACAGCAGCCATGCCATAGCCTACTAGCACTCCCGTTGTGGCTCACACTGTAGGTTAATGATTACCTAGTTTGATAAGACCCACGATGCCGTGAGGGCAGACTGCGACAGTCACTCACGATGATTCTAAGGCATGTGCAATAAGGCAGGGGCCTTATTCCTTAGAGGCCCTTAGTCTCCCACAAGATCACCTGGTAGAGTATTGACACCAGGGTGTCTACCAAGTCAGTCAAGAGGCGAGTAGAACCCTTTGAGCACATAGTGCATCCTGAAGGGCACGTCATGCAAGGTAAATGAAAAGTAGCGAGTGACACCCTTGGATCATGTAGTGCATCCTGAAGGGCACGTCGCATTTTTTTTAATTTTTAAGTTAATAAACCTAGATGGACTTATAAGGAATGATGTGTCAAGTAAGATTTAAAAATGATTTCCCTAATAAAAATGTCTCCCATCCTAGTGAAATTAAAATCTAGGTCTAAGTGACACTTTTGGTCAAAAATAATATTCATTATTAAAAATGTGACGAGAAGGGGGTAAGAAATTCAACTAATTTATTAAAATCAAATTATATTTAGGGATTAAAATTTTAAAAAGGAATAGATTGTTTTTCTACATATGCTAATTAAAATTTATTAATTAAAAAGAAAAAGGGGTAAAAGGTGATTTTTCTACACTTGCTAATTTGAGTTTTAGTTAAGAAGGGAAAAGAGGGAATCTTAAAGAAATAGGAAACTAAGGGAAAAAGGGGAAACATAAAGAAAAATGGAAACCTGAGGAAAAACAAGAATGAATAACTTAGTAAGGAATCTTGCCTTTAAGAACTTTATAAATGCAAACTCAACTAGGAATTTAGTAAGGTTGTAAGTCATTTAAAATGTGTAAGGGAATATGGGGACACCAAGGAGTGATTTTAGGAATGATTTTAGGTGGGTGAGGGAAATAGAAGTAATTAAATAATTAATGAAATTAATTTATGGCACAACTAGGGGGATGGGTAACATGTGTATGGGGGAGGTTTTTCCTGAATTAATTTAATAGAAAATAAATTAAATGGGAATTTGGGAAAGAAATCACTTAGAAAATCTATAAAAAGGATGGAGGAGGAGGAGTATGGATATGTTCTTGATGCATAACGTTACGTTGCTGAATGTTTTACTTGACTGACTTATTTTCTGGGAGTTGGGATACCCAGCTCAGGTAATGAGTGGTAGCTCGACCTTGCGAGGCGAGTTGGGAGCTAGTTGTTCTCTAGTATATTGTGTGTGGCCCCTTTGTAGCTCAGGGGGATAAGGGGTAAGAAGAGTACCCCTAGCATTGGCTGGGAGTTACCAGTGAGGTCACATTGGTCGGCAAGTGGGAGATGGAAGGACCGTGCGTGGCACGACGAATCGGAGTTGTCACCTTGGGCTATGGTACACATGCATTTATTTGAATGGTATATTATTATTTTCTTGCGTTTTCATTACTTTACTTCTATTGTGTAAAGAATGTGTTTTACTCAACATTTTTTTTTATGTAGGACTTAAAGTCATCATAGCCTTACGCTCGCTCTCTTGATTTGATTTCCTTGGCAGCGTGATCCCTAATTGCTATGATTGTTCTGTTTTGTTTTACTGATTATTATGATTAGATTGTGCTTTATCTTCCTCCCTTATCCCTAGGTCATCATTCCATGCTTGAGCAGTTGGCCAAGAGCTGAATAGACGGTCGTCACTTCGATGCATAGCGACCTATAGATTCTAATGCCCTTTTTTTTTGTGCATGAATGATGAGCGAAGGATAATTTTTCCCAATTGTTTACCCCTTATTATATCCACATTTGATATTTTCCTTTGCAACAGTCTCTGCATGTTATATTACATATACGTCCTAAATGATATCGGCGTTTGAACACTGTGTGTTATTAATCTCTGCATTTTCACCCTTACCTCGCATTCAACCCACTCTTCTTGGTAGCTTACACTCAACAATTTGTATTCATTGTTGGCACAACAACTCCTTCGTTTACTCTACGATTTATTATTTATGATGGAAATTTACTCTGAGTTTTCGATACATTCAAACATGAATTGTTCTCTCCATTTTATTATATTTTATGGCAAATTTTACCAGGAATTTTTTTCATTGGCCAAACGCAACTCATTTTACACCCAATCAATTGCCTAGCAATGTTTTGGGATTCCCCAACCACACACGATCTTGGAAATGATTTAATACCTGAGGCAGCTAGTTTGTATTCACAGTTGTTAATTAGCGGTCTTATACTATCGATTCATACAAATTTACTTATTTATTTTACTATGTGTTGATAACATAATGACTGCATTTATTTACATAATATTTTACCTGGAGGGCTTGCAACCAATTTTGTTTAGTTACAGTCTCCTTGTTCATAGGCAACAAACTTAATTGAATGACAGCAGTAAGATTTGCGACTCAACAATACAAGATATGTAATAGACTATGGTTTTAACATCTCCAGACCACGATTGCGCCTTTCTTACTTGCGCAGATATTTTCATGACCTGTAGGTAGAATCCTTGATTTTCATAACCTATTAATTAATTGTGACTGTGTTGAATTCTTTTACTGGACTGATAACAATGGTGGGACAACATCTTCTTTGTTTTACTATTTGTGATTACGATTAAATTTATTTATGATGGTTATCATTGTATGACAACGTCCCCCCCTTTTTAAATATTATAACTCAAGGATTTTCTCGTTTTCTCTACGATTCCATCCAATAATGACATCTCTAACCTTTATTTGTTAACTTTAATTTCACTTGCTATGAACTCACCCGATTTTACCTTATTATGAGTGCAAATTCAATACAATTTTAACTTATGTTTGACTATGACTTCACCTGTTCCATTTCCTGCGAACTTACACGCATTAATGAGTGTGATTCTTCATCATGTACTCAACGATTTTGGCTGGGCAACATCCATCACTCTCAGCAATCAATTTCTCTTAAAATTTGTTTTTAGATAGCGATTTTTATTTAGCAAATTAGTAATGGGTAGAGAGTCCTTGAGGGGTAGCGATTTACTGTGCTGACAACCACACTCTATGATTGCAATTATATTTTTATAATCGTTTTCTATATCAGCGATTGAATCTTTATCTTGTTGTATTCACTGGGCAACGTTTCATGCATTAATTAGACCGCAGTGGTGTTTTAATGAACATCGATTAATATATATTGTTAATATTGTTAATTACATGCCAGCGATGAAATTTAGACTTGTCAATATTGTTAATCTTGTTGATATTGTCAATATTATTATATATTGTTAAGGTTGTTGATTTAGACCTCTTAACATTGTTAAAGTGATTAAATTAAATAGGCCAATATTGTTGATTAGACTTGTCAATAGTGTTAGTTACATGCCAGCAATGCATTCTGACTAACTTTGTTAGTGTGGCAACGATTATATATAGTTTTAATATTGATCAATTTAGACTTGTTAAATTAGACATCAAAGTCGATTATTTCATAAGCAACGTAGATCAGTAGTTCACTTATTTAATGGTCAGTAGGTAATTGTTAGTTAGATTATTTGATTTTGTTAAGCGCTTGCTTTAATTTACCTTATGATAACATTTATGACCATAGCAACTTGGTAATAGTTCACTCCCTCACACTTAGACATCTTTCTTAATAGTTAATGGTTTGGTTTGTTGGACGAGTTGTGTAATAGCTTGTGCATTTTTCCTCTGAATTTCGTCATCTTGCGTCTTGTCGACATGTTTCTTGGGGTGTGGGGGTAGTCTTATTATCATTAATTTGGCTCCTAGAGTGTTGGATTCATCTAGAGTCCTTGGTCCAGATAGGTTATATTTAGCTAGGGTTATTGCCGTGCCTATCACCTGGGGACATCATGATTCCTAATTAGGGGATAATGGTGCACCCTATTAGATAGAGGTGAATGATAACTTGATCAGAGTCTATGCTTCCCATTGTGGGTGTGTTGATCATTGTAAGTCTATTGTTGGTTCTTGGGTTGTAACGCCTTCATGTGTTGGGTTTTGTGTGACATAGAGGTTCTAGTGACTGGTCATTGAGACCATTGTGTCAAGATTGTGGAGGTTGTCCTTAGCTTATAAGCATTTTCGTGTTGCGTGTTCGGTGGGTAGTCATTTCTATATTTTTGATTTACATGTGTTTCACCCAGTTGATCGTTGTGTTAGTGCTTTTAGTCGTTATTGTCTGTTTCCTGATCTGCATACATGTGTTCATCGTCAAGTTGTGTAGTTCAACTTTTGTCATCGTTGTGTTTTTTCCTAAAAACAAAAAAAAGAATTGCACTTTTTTCTTCGCTTGAAGTCGTGAGATTAGGGTCATTACATATGGTATCAGAGCGGGTTCAACTTGTGACTTGGGATAACTATGGATTTATTTGATGTGATATTTGTTTATAATGTTCCTAATTAAGTTGACTTCTATTCGTGCATGAATCATGGTTAGAGGATGCCATAGAGGCAGATGATAGGGTGTTAGGGGAGGAGGCGTGATGCCTCCAGTAGCATCCACACCTGAGGGGTCTAACCCCTAGGGAGATGAACAAGTTGTCAGGCATGAGAAGATAGTGGTGGGTGATGTGGTTGGGCTGATGAGATCCTTTCAGTGCATGTCTGAGACACTAATCAGCCGTTTGGACAGAAATGAGGCCAGGACACCGACACCCCTTGAGGGTCCACCACGCACTCCGATCGGTATTGCTAGCATTCATTGCGAACTCGAGAGGCTAAAATTTCCCAATTTATTTGGTGCCCTAGACAGTGAAGCCACCGAGGCATGGTTGGAGAATTTGGCAATGTGCTTTGCACTTCTCCAACATGAAGGTTTGCATGGCAGTCTTTCAACTGAAGGGGAGAATTCTTCTATGGTGGAAGATGCTTCTGCCACAATTGAACATGGTCATCGAAGACATGTCATGGGAACTATTTGAGGAATGGTTCCAAGAGAGGTACCTATCAGAGGAATTCATTAAGCATCATCGCAACAAGTTCAATGCCTTGCGATAGGGCGGTCGTATAGTGGTTGTTTTATGGATTTGCTTTGCTATGCTCCACACCTTAATACCAAGAAAATTAAGGTCAACAGGTTCTTGTTTGGCCCTAATGTCAGCATTCGTGCAAAGGTTAGGATTATGATGTTGTGAACCTTGCATGATGTCATCCAAAATTTCATCTAGAAGGCCCTCATAGCAGAGGAGGAGCTTATCAGCGGGGGTCAAAGCAGGACTCTAGCGAGACCAATAGGGCAGGCATCATCTAGTGTGTAGCAGCATCAGACACTAGCTAGACACACACTAGGATATCGTGGCTTCTAGAGAGGATCCGCTTTCACTACACCTCGGTGACCGATGCCACCACAACAGACTCCTTATCGAGGACCACAACATTAGCCGCAATGTCGACCACAAAAGAAGTAGTTTAGGCTTGTTCAGCAGAACAAAATAGGATTCTAGGCTGGTGGGCCGTCGGCTTCTACTTTGGGTACCAGGAGTACTGGACCGAAGAAGGGGTGTTGGACATGTGGGGAGCCACACTACTAGTGTGACTACCCAGTGGAGAGGACTAGAGCATCTGGATCAGTTGGACCCACTACTGTGGGAGATTTGGGCAAGTCACATCGAATTCATGCAGCGATGAATAACTGCCAGGCATATCACCAGTCAATTGTGATGAAGATGTCAGGTACCACCACTGGCCAGACCCTTAGTATTTTGATAGATCCCGGTGCTACTGAGAGTTTCATTTCAGGTTCCATGCTAAAGAGGATTAAGGTAAAGGCAGTCGAACAGGTGATTTTAGCTTTGTAGATATGGCTTTGAGAGCCAAACATAGGGTTGGAGGAAGGGTTATAGGATGTACCCTTAACCTGGGAGAGCTTGTCACCAGGGCCAACCTATACGTCATGATCTTAGGATCTTATGATGTTGTGATCGGTATGGACTAGTTATGTTCGACAACACAGGTATTCCAATAGAGGAAAAACACCTTCAGTAACCACTCACATAACCATATCAGAGATCAACACCCCGATGTTTTCACGTGGTAAAACCCCTATGGGGAAACATCCACGGCCCCAGCCAATGCGACCACTTGGAGCAATTTATTAATGCAAACAAAAAAGATTACAAAGATATTTTACAATATAGTTTCTCACAATCAATCATCGGAAAATGACCCTTCATACTCTTTAAATAGAGATCATGGACCAATCAGGTTTTAAGCCATAGAACAATGGCCATTAAGATCGAGGAGAGTATGAACTGTCAGATCACTCTATGTTGAGAACATATCGTGGTCGTCATATTTCCTAACTACAAATGCATACTAATGCATACTAAAGAAACACACTAGAAAACACACTTTTACCTAACGAGACAATAGACCAAGTAGATCTTAACTAAATCCTAAGTGTCTAAATATCCTAACATCCCCCCTTAAGAAAAGATTTGGATAGGATTGAACGATTTACAATAGTGACACAATAAGAGAAGGAAGGAGGCATTAGAGCTTATCCCCCCTTAATGAAAACTTCTTGACCTCCTAACATAGATCGAAGTTTGGAAAAAATTTCTTATGTAAGAGACTTTGTGAAAATGTATGCAAATTGATCTTCTATAGGGAAAAAGAGCACTTCAATAACTTGATCATGAATTAGCTTTCTAATGAAGTGCATGTGTAGCTTGATGTGTTTTCTATGCTGATGTTGAACTGGTTATTTGGTGAGCCTGATGGCACTCTGATTGTCACACCAAAGGCTGGTCGGATGATGGTGTTGGAATCCAAACTTTGAAAGGATCTGTCAAAGCCATAGGGCTTCCTGACTTGCATTTATTGTTGCTCGGTACTCTACTTCTGCTAAAGAAAGTGCAATAGCCTGTTGTTTCTTACAGGCCCAAGTAACAGGTCCTAAACCAAGGCTAAAAACATAACCTGCAGTAGACTTCTAATCATTAAGGTCACCGACCCAATATGAATCAGTGAAACCAACCAATAAAGGAGTACCCCCTGAACTATAATGTATCCCAAACTGAACTGTACCAAGAACATAGTGAAGTATCCTTTTATCTTCTTTCCAATGGATTTCATGGGGTGTTTTCATATACCGGGCAACAATACCAACAACAAAGGAAAGATCAGGACTAGTATGAGTCAAGTATAAGAGAATACCAACTAACTAACGGTAAAGGGTGGCATCAACTCCAGGAGAAGTACAGGTGGTAGTAAGCTTGACTCTAGACTGGAAGG
>WSFP011419666.1:0-23170 GCA_009831015.1 Picea engelmannii
ATATGTGTGTGTTCTTGAAGTCATCAAGGCCACTAATGTCCATAATATAACAACAAATTGGTTAGTGTGTTTGAGAAATGTATGCCTTTTTTTTTATCGAATGTCAATGACTGGGATATTTATTATTTGCTTCTTTGGCATCACCTTAGGTTTGATCTGGAAATACTATCTAAAATAAAACTTTGCATCCAACCATATTATACAAAATAGAGTATATTGGATGTTATAAAAAAAAATTATAACATCTAATGGAAACATAACTCTGTTACCACATAATAAAGTATTTTTTTGAACACCCTAAGTAGGTAGCTTCCCCTGGAAAGACAAAGGTGGTAGGCCACAGTAACAATATGTTTCAATCCCTGATTATACATAATGTTTTTTTTATCATGATTCTAGGTACATAGTTTATACAAACCATTTTATGGTTTCATTGATTTTGAGTAGGTTTTACATGCCAATGATGGTGTTTCTAAGGGGTGGATAATCCTCACCATTGTCACAGAGGGGAGAATTATCTACCCCTCTAAAAAACTACCATTGACACATATGAACTACTTGAAATCATGATGGGCATGGGTGGAATTATGAAATGGAACATATAAAATTATTTTGCATCATTGTTCCAGATAGTTTGTACAAACCATTTCATAGTTTCTCCCATTGTTAGCAAGTGTACATGCCAATGATGGCATTTATGATGGGTTGATAATGCTTGTCCTATTCATGGAGGTGAGAATTATCCACCCCTAAAAAATGCTACTAATGGAATGTATACACTACTTGGATCTATGATGAGTAGGGGTTAACTGTGAAATTGATTGTACATAATGCTTGTCCAGTATGGTCCCAAGTAGTCCATACAAACCATTTGACAATTACATTGATTCTCAGAAAGACATACATGCTAATTATGACATTTATAAGGAGTGGATAATATGCATGGATATGGTTATCCATAGCATTCATGTTCTCTATAGTTGTGCAGGACTAATGAGGGAATCATAAACATTGCATGTCAAAGCACAATTATCTCCCCTACAAGTCTTTCATCGGAAATATGTATATATATATATATATATATATATATATATATATATATATATATACAGCCTTCTTGTCATTTTTTCATCGCAAATTTGTCATTTTTGCGTTGAAGGTTTGTCAATTTTTCGTCGAAGGTTCAACTAACGTGTCTTTTCCCTCCCAGACACAAAATGTCGGACATACAACCTTCTCGTCATTTTTTCGTCGAAGGTTTTTCAATTGTCCATCAAAGGTTTGTTACTTTTTCTTCGAAGGTTTGTCACATTTTCGTCGCAAGTTTGTCACTCTTTCATCGATCTTCTAACAGACAAGTGATGTCAGTGTGAGAAACTGATTGGGACAGGTTAGTCACTCTTACATGATATTGTTTTTCATTATTGTGACTAACACTTGAATGTTGTACTTGTGATGATGGTGATGCGAAAAAAAAATGATTGTTTCCTTCATCGTACTTGTGACATTGTGGCGATGAACATGTGTTGGTAAATCGTTGGAAAACGTTCACAATGTACTAGTGTTTCCTCTTCTTTTGCTACCATTTTTTACTCACACACTTCTCCAAGATGATTGTACTCAACCGCCATGCTCCCAATAACTATGGGATGTGACTTCTCACACTCACCCTCTTACATGCATTCATTGATTGGCTTTGGGAACACCCAATCAAAAATTAGAGTTTAATACATAGTAATAATAAAATTTAGGAATGTGGGTGGAATTAATAGACATGAGTAATTCCCTCTTGGACCCCTCTCTTGTGGATTATTTCATCCCCCATCTCTATCCATATCCCCTTATCAGCTTGTTGACGGGTCTAGTTTGGCTTGTCAAGTAGGTAAGGTAGAACACCTTATGGTAGGTCCCAATTAGACCCACTCTCATTTGGGATGGCGTTTCCAACCTATATGTGGGCTTGGTTTCCACTCTAAAATCATTTACTAATATGAATATGAGAACATAATGTTCTCAGATGAATTAAAATCTGAAACTAAATTAACTAATGATGTCTACTGCTATTCTAAATGCAATTCTAACCTATTCTAACCTATCCTAATAAAGAGAAAACTAGTAAAAATGAGTACAATGAAAGATAATATTGCTTGAAAAATAATTAATTCATATATGAAAATAG
Source organism: Picea engelmannii (assembly GCA_009831015.1). Lineage (NCBI taxonomy): Eukaryota > Viridiplantae > Streptophyta > Pinopsida > Pinales > Pinaceae > Picea > Picea engelmannii. The sequence continues at coordinate 2,180 of WSFP011419666.1, forward strand.
TGGATTAACCTAATAATAAAACAAGTGCACTAAAAATTAATTGTTTGGTCTACTCATTAAACCATTGTTGTACTCATTAGGAAATTCAAAAATTATAAACACATAGAGCATAGTTAAGAATAAATTCATAAACCATGTTCTATAACATCAACACAACAGACACATACAAAAATAAAAGTCTTGTATGCACATATCTTATTCCTAAATTTCCTTAAGTGTCTCTTGCTCTATAAATCATACAATAAAAATATTGTTTCGATACAAAACATATCCAAAAGCCCTTTTTTTATTTTCAGTCTTCTCTTTTATAAAACAAGAGGGATTGTTTGCATTCTGAAACTGCCCATTGTAAGAGGATAGTCAAGGTGTGTCTCTTCATATTCCAATTCAGATTATAATCAAGAGAATGAACAAAAAAAAAATGGATTAGTTACAAAACTAGAGTAATCATGAGATCCTTTGTGCTTCCATATGATCTAAATATTCCTTCCAGAGAGCATAGTCTTTCATTATCTCCTCTAATTTGCCCCAACTACATATTTTCTAAGTCTAGTTCCCCATCACAAATTTTCGTGGTGACTTCTAGCTTCTATTTTTGTTTTGTTTTCTTGATGAAATTTCGGGTAAAAGTGATAAGTTTGATGGTTTTTATCATGTATTCATCTAGAGCCTCTTTATTCACTTATGTTATCTATTATATACTCATTTGCTTGGCCTCTCTTAATTATTCCACTTCAGCTATCCTCAATTTGGTTGGTGCTACTTCATCAATGGCATTCATGATTTTCATTATGAACTCTTATAGAAGGTCATCAAAAGTGTTCCATGATATTTTATATGCTTTGGCCAATGTCACTTGAATAGTTCATATATCTTGCAACAAGGGCTTCCATGTATCTAAAAGGACTTGACCTTTTAGCTTCTGCTTACTGGTATAAAGTGGTAGGGTATTAGGTGGAATCTTGCATACACCTTGCCAATCTATAATTCTATCAAATGCATCATTAGACTTTTGATATATGTATCTAATCTCGTCAATATGATCCTCTAGCCTTATCTGGTCATCCATGTCTCTTTGGATATCGTTCAGGATGTAGAAACACTTATTTTTCTCTGATTTTAGTTCTTCATTAATAGTCATGGCTTCTTCTCTTATGACTTATAGGGAAAGGGTTAATGCTTTGTTTTCTTTCAAAGCTTTCTCAATCCTTTCTGTATCTTGCTCTAAACCTAGAATCTTGTTCTCCTATTGTTCAACAAACATTTTGGTTTCTACATATTCTACTTGTAAACAAGCCAATTCCTGTGCATACTCAATTTTCATTCGTTCTATCTCCTCAGAGTGCTCCTGCTTAAGGGAATCCAACTCTTCTCTATGCAAAATCTGATTTGTGTGTGCTCTCTTTATGAAATCTGCACTCATTTCATCCTTTTGTGATTATAAGAATTTGTGCATTTATTCTTTGTGGGGATTTTCAACAGTTTTGGATACCCTTTTGAATCCAACAATGATTTCATCCTTTTGAGATTGTAAGGCCCCTTCCATTTCTTCCTTGTAGAGTTTCTCTGCAATACCAACTTCCCTGTGGAATTCATGAGTGATGTCATATTGCTATGCACTTAGTTTTCCTTCTAGCTCAACAAATTTATCTTGTGAAATATCCAATGCTACAACTACTTCATATATAGACATTGCATTTTCTCCTACAAATGCATGAAGTGAAAAGGAAGTCTATATAGAATTCTCTTTAGGATATGACCCTGCCTCCCATTCAATGACTCTTTTGGTTGATGGTTGGATGATAGTTGTATCCCCTCTTTTCCTCTTGTTTGTTCTCTTGCCAATTTTTTTAGTTTGTTACTATAGTAGTAATCCCCTACTGCTACTACAACATCATTTGAATTTAACGCTTATGAGGAGAAGTTTGAATTACCTGGAATGGACATAAGAGGGGTAAATTCCTAGGGAGGAATGTTAACTGCGCCCACATGTGAAGTAGTTGAACTATTATGATTTTCATTTAATATTTCTATATTTTCCATTTTGCTTCCTCATCAGCTTTCCTTTTGGCCTCAGCTTCAACTGCCTTCTATTGTTCTTCATATTCTTTCCTTTTTTGTGCCTTCTCCTCTACTTCCAGTCTCTTCTCCTCCTCCTTGGTATTTTTTTGTTGAAGTGCATCTTGTTGAGCTTTTATTTCATCTTCTTTCTTTTTCTTCCTCTCGTCAACAAGCCTTTTTAGGGCTTCTTCCTTTTTCTTCTTCTCACCAGCCTTGGAAATTTTCTTGGGTTCATTTTTTACCTTTCCCTTTTCTACTTGTTTTCTTTGATACTATTCGTCAAATTTCATTTCTTTTTGGTGCCTCTCATTTGCTTTATTATTATACTCTTGTTCCTTAGCTTATAATTTATCCTAGTCTTTCTCTAGAAGTAATTGGAATTGTTCCTGAGTTCTTTCCTTTTTCTCTTCCTCATCCATCTGCATTTTTTCTTTGGATACATCATCTAGTATCCTTTGCAACACTTCTTCAAATAATAGGGCTCATTTTAAGACCTCCTCTACAAAATTCACTTCATGGATCATTTGTTGAGCCAGGCCAACAAATTTGACATGATCTAGTGCCAGGTTTTGTGAATCATGTCATGTCACTTATCCTGGGCATAAACATATCTCTTGTAGAACCTCTACCTCTTTTATTGCATGAGGACCATTCAATAAGGTGTATTTTCCTATGTTAACAGGGAATGTAGGCCAAATATTTTTGCTGCTACTTGAGAGAAGAGATGTTATTCCTATCCCCATGGTTTGGTAGGAAATATCCCTAATTAGCAGCCTATCGAGGAAATATTCGGGAACGAGGTGTGGGGTCTCAGAGTTCCCATAGACCCTTATGTATGTGTAGTGCTTTCCTAAATACCATTATGTTATACCTTTGATTCCATTCGAATTTATAAGGGTGATAATTCATTCAATGGTAATGATATCGATATGACTCTTTCCGATAATACTATTGGAATGTAAATTAGAATTGATCATGTATTTCATTATGAGGAGAAAATTCTTGGTGAGTGACAACTCGATGGCCTTCAAGCAAGGTAGAATAAGCTAGGATCTATCTTGAGGTTCAGTGTGAATTAGGATCTAGCCTTTTCAGACATGATTCAGTTGACAAAATGATAGAGCATAAGGTCTTTGATCCACATAATTGATTGCAGGGTTGGAGTTGAGACTGTATAAGCAAAAATAGTAATATCATGTGTCAGTATAAAATAAAATAAGTAGCGATAGAGTACCTTAACAAAATTTTGATAAGGGGTACCAACTGAAATTCTCTGGATTAGAAAATTTTAGTGGGTTCATTGTGGGGGGGGACAACAAATGGTGATTTACTAGGAAGAATCAATTATCTCTACTCTTAGATACACCCTCAAATTGTCTTTTTCTCTAAAAAAATTGTAGATATTATTGTAGAGTGGATCCCACGTCATTAAGATTTTACTGTAAAAGTGAGAAAATGAGATAGATAAGATGATCCTTTGAATAATCCCTATGAAACATTAAGGGAGCTATTCATTAACTTATTGCATACAATTATATCTTTGGAAATCGAGACATCACAAATGAGTCAGCCTGATTGTTTATAGACTGATGTGTGTTCTTCATCTCTCTTTTCCCAACATTTGTTTATTTCCAGTGAGCATCCATAGCCTTGATGAAGTTTCATCGGTATCATACAAGAATGGCCCTGCTACCAACGAGAATCCATAGCCTTGATGAGTTACTTGTACCTCCCGCATTATTAGTAGTGCTTTCAACTTCCTTATGATTTTGATTTATGCATTCACCCTTAAATATTTATAATATATGTATTGCTTTGCAATATGGGTGTTTTCAGGAAGCGGGGTGATACATGAGTTTCTTTGATATGATATCCCCAGTCAGTTTATTGTCCTTATGGTTCTATTATGAGAAGATACTGGTGTGTCTTTTATATTCGTTTGAATTGGGAGAAATATCGCAAAGGTTATTTAGAGGAAATCTTTGAATATCGCTTTCCTTTAGCCTTTTGGAACCCAATAAGCTTTACATGAGAGTGATCACACAACTGCAGGTAGTAAGTCATCATGAGTATGAGTAGTTGGTATTAAAAATTTGATGGTTTATCTTTGAAACATATTAGAACCAGTTATTTTCCTATTAGTACAACCATTGTTTTTGTTTTGTGTACATTGGGTGATGATAAAAGGAAACTCTCTCACCTTTGAATACTTGAGAAGATACTAATAGAAGTATTGAGTTTTAGTTCTGCTATACATTCCCTTTTTCCTTTCCAAAACTATGCATAGGAAATGAAGAATTGTCAACAGAGACTTTATTTACAGGTAATAAGAAGACTAAATAAGAAATGAAAATAAAGATGATTTTTTTTTTATTCAAAAGTAATAAGGAAATTTTCAAAAAGAAAAAAATTCAAATAACAAGGAACCCTACTATGTACAAGGCTATATCACTCTAGGTGATTAGGAGAAGTATCGTTTAAGAATTTGACCATTGACAGGGAGCTCCTCCATGTCTCCCTCTATTGTCTTAAGTTTGAAAGTCCCTGACCTAATTATTTCATGAATTTAATATGGGCCTAGCCATAATTTTTGGAATTTGGTGTGTTTTCCTTTCATTTCATTATCTTTATCCCATTTAAGGACCAGATCACCTTATTTAAAGTCTTTGTTACCCATAAAGGTTTTATCAAACCATATTTTAATCAGTTCTTGATGTTACATTAAATTCTTTTTAGATTTCTCCCTTTCCTCTTCTAGTTTAAGTAGCATGTTCAACTTTTGTTGCATTACTGAGCATTATTTGTCTTGAACAGATTGAGCTAGTTGCAAAAAAGGTAGGAAAGTACGGGTAGGCATAATACCTTCTTGTCTATATACCAAAAAAAAGGGAGAGTTTCCCAAAGAAGCCTTAGGTGTCACTCTATCATCCCACATGGAATTAGGGAGGGATAAATGCCAATTCCTTTGGTGTTTTGTTATAGTTCTTTTCATAATTTTAATTAGATTTTTATTTGTATATTCCTCCAGTCCATTGCCTTGAGGATAATAATTTGTTGAATATTTGATTTTAATTCTATTTTCAAGTGCATATTCAGTTAATTTCAAAGAAGAGAAATATTTGGCATTTTCAAATACTAAGGATTTTGGGACACCAAATCTAGTTATAATGGAAGAATCAAGGAAATATATCACTAGGTTTTCATTCACAACCTTCAAAGGAATTTCTTCAACCTACCTGGTGAGACAGTATGTGGCAGTGAGGATATATTTTTGTAGCTGAGAAGAGTTGGGGTTGATTTCCCCTATCACCTCCAACCCCGTTGTTGAAATGGGCATTCAATTGTAACATGTTGCAGGGGAAAGGCATGCGTCTTTTCTCTCACAACTGATTTTTGGCATTCTTGGAAATTCCTTGAATATGCATGAGCATATTTGAATAAAGTAGGACAACAATAACCTGCTTTGAATATTTTGTGTGTTGTGGTGTCTTCCCCAAAATTTCCTCTGGATGGACCATCATGAAGTTTATATAGGGCTCTATCAACATCTTCCTTTTCCAAACATATTAGGAAAACACCATCATAATTCTTTCTAAATAATATCCTTTGAGTAAGGTGGTATGATCTAGGTGGATATCGGTGGTCACCCACCTTTTCCAACTGGCTCAAAATAATTTTCTGGCAATTTTGGTAATTTACTATTTTTAGCAGTTTTTTCGGGTCCCAAACTTCTGGGGTCGTTTTGAGGCCCTAAACGACGTTTTTTTGGGGAAATGGGGAGAAACACAACATTTCATTTGATGTTGCTCACATCAAAAGTTGTAGTCCTCGGATAAATATTTCTAATGGTGTATCGAGTGCCCAAAACGGAGATCGTATGCCAAATGTACACCCCCGGGAAGTTGACGTATCAATTACCTCCATCGAGGCTCGCAAACCTTTTGTATTTTCATCTTCCGGGGTTAGGTTTTTGGATTTTACTTATGTTAAAAAGGCCCTTAGAGCCTCATTGTAACAATCATCTTCTTGCGAATGAGAGTAGTCGTCACATCTCTTCTCGGAGATAAGCTACCACCATTCTAGCGAGTCTTTCACTCTGTATTTTTACAGTCTCTGTACATTTATTTCTTTAATAGAAATCGTGTATTACTATATTTCTTTGTTTCTGGCAATATTTATGTGTATTTCATTGTAGTATCCATGCTTTCATTTTGTTCTCAAAAATAATTAGGATCAGTTCTATCAATGTAGACTGCTCTTGATCATTTTTTAGTGCATGTCCCCGACGAGGTCCGAGTATAGCAAGTTGGGTCTCGAGCTTGTCTCTCTTAAAGACAATTTCTCTCACACACCCAAGAAACCATCCATGGCGGAAGAAAAGAAAAACAACGGAGCAGATGATTCTATCAATCTTTTGCTTGAGCAAGCTCTCACGCGACAGAGGGACAAAATGATGGAGAATTTTTCCCACATCCTTCAACACCTGTCGATAGCAACAGGCGCATATTCATCAAACAACCACTTTGAAAGCACCTCTCCTTTCAAGGTACAGGTTAATTTTGATATTCTCGTATTTGAAGGTCAAATAGATGTGGATGCCCTAGACAAATGGTTAAATCTATTAGAAGGTTATTTCTCTATTCATAATTTTTCTGACAGGGAAAATATCACCTTCGCACTCCTTAAATCTCTCTCCCATGTCAAACATTGGTGGGAAACTTACTGGGAGAAAAGTTCCACAGAGGAGCATGGAAGATATGGGGCCGATCTCACTTGGGATTTTTTTGTGGTTGCTATAAAGAAACAGTATTACCCTGTTGGAAACTATGAGGACCAGTACATGAGATGGACCACATTGCGGCAAGAGAGGGGCCAAGCAGTTCCGGAGTTCACCAATACCTTCCATACCTTGTGCACCAATATGTGTATCAAAGACTCTGAATGAAATTTGGTTATAAAATACCATGGGGCTCATGGGGCTCTACATAGATTCATCCAAACTGAAATGGATTTTCTGGACATCTCATCACTCGATGTTGCTTATCGATATATTGTTAAAATCAAGCAGAAATTTAAGCACCAGAACAAACGGAAGCTTGGGTATGCAAATCCACAACAACCAAAGTATGACAAAGATGGCCCTAACAAACAATCTCCCGAAAACCAGTCCAAGCCACAGGAAATTAAGGGTCACAGGAAGACAAATAAGGACACCAGAAAATGGTGCGATTTCCAGAAAATCCTCTGGCACAACACCGATGAATGTCACTCAAAACAGTCATTGGTGTCTGAGATCAAAGACAAGGAGTCGAACCCTGATTTGGAATCTGATTCTGAAAATACTGGTAAAAGATAGATCATCGACGCAGACCCCACTGTTATTTTCACGGTCGCGGCAATTCAACCAGAAGAACCAACAGATCCTGAAGAGGGGGAGCACCTTTTTCATTCACAGATGTGGGTGAAGGGGACCCCGCTGCATTTTATTGTTGATAGCGGAAGCCAAAAGAACCTCATATCAGCAGAGGTCGTCAAACACTTGGGATTGTCGACAACACCACACTCGTAGCCATACAACATCGGGTGGCTTCACCAAGGACGAGATCTTCATGTCATCCAACAATGTCGATTGTCATACAGCATCCAACCCTTCAAGGATGAGGTATTATGTGATGTTTCCCCACTGGATGTATGTGATGTTCTCTTGGGCCAGCCATATATGTGGAGACGCCATGTTTTTTATGAGTATCGACCTCATAGTGTCATTGTTTCTCTGGGGGGTCATAGAATACCATAAGTAGTTCTGACTATTGTTCCACCTAAACAATGCCGCAAGGTAGTATCTCATACTACAAAATTTAGCTTCTTCACAATCTTTTCAAAAGGTGAACAAAAGGATACTGCAACCACTACAGCCTTGGCCCAAGCACCTTCTATCCAACAGAAGCACGTTGACAAGATTGCAGCAAAGTGTAAAGATTCCTTTTGCACACAGGCATATCATGTAGCCAGACTGGTTAAAAAGGTCCAACCCTTCCAGACACATGTTCATGACAACCTTCAACAAGCTAAGAAGCGCAACTTCTCCAACAAGGCAAGCAACTCATCAAGATGCAGATTCAAGAAAAGCTCCTCCCTCTCCCCCGAGCACTCAACGCAATGGATACCATTGATTCCTAAGGAGGGAGGATTGATCCAAGTGGATATAAGTGGCCACCCACCTTTTCCAACTGGCTCAAAACATTTTTCTGGCAATTTTGGTAATTTACTATTTTTGGAAATTTTTTTGGGTCCTAAATTTTCGAGGTTGTTTTGAGGCCCTAAACGATATTTTTTTTGGAAAACGGGGAGCAACATGGTAGTTCCTTCATGTTTCTCACATCAAAATTTGTATTCCTCGAATAGAGATTTCTAACGGTGTATCGAGCACCCCAAACAAAGATCGTATGCAAAAGTTACGCCCCCGGGAAGTTGACGTATCAACTACCTCCATCGGGGCTCACAAACCTTTTGGATTTTCATCTTCCGGGGTTAGGGTTTTGGATTTTACTTATGTTAAAAAGGCCCTTAGAGCCTCATTGTAACAATTATCTTCTTGCAAATGAGAGTAGTCATCACATCTCTTCTTAGAGATAAGATACCACCATTCTAGCGAGTCTTTCACTCTGTATTTTTATAGTCTTTATACATTTATTTCATTAATAGAAATCGTTTGTTACTATATTTATCTATTTCTGGCAATATTTATGTGTATTTCATTGTAGTATCTCTGCTTTCATTTTTTTCTCAAAAATAATCTGGATCATGGTATTGGGCTAATTTAAGCCTAAGAGTCCTTTTCTTCTTTGGTTCCATGTATTGTGGAGTTGAACCATGAGTTAAATAGTACTTCATTTCATAGTACCAATGATCAATGTTGATAGGGATATAGTAGACCTATCTCTCTAGTAGATTCTGATCCTCATAGATTTCATCCTCACCTCCTCTATCTTCTATTGATTCAGCTGCGAGCTTGCATAGTCCTTGTCCCTTCACATTTTTAACGGGATTTATGTCCAGTTCATAATCTTGAAAGGTTGTTATCCAATTAGCTCTTTTCTCTCTCAAATCCCTTTGTACCAAAAGATTTCTTACAACAAGGTAAGGAACTATCACCTTAGTCTTGGATTTGATTAGATAAGGTCTGAAATGTTTGACATCCTTGAAAAATGCATAGGCTTATTTTTCAACTTCATGAAAATCCAGCTCTGCCCCTTGCATCCCTAAAATCATGAAGGAATTTGGCAATTCATTCCCTTCATTGTTATTTTTCATGAGATCAGATGCAAATGCAATGTTAGAAGCAAAGGTATAAAGTATAAAATACTTGTTGAAATCTAGACTCATCAGTCCAGGATCATGTGCTATCTCTTCCTTGATTTTTATGAATGACTCATTTTCTTTAGGTCCCCATTTATAATATGCATCCATTTATAATGACTGCATGGATTTATTGTTGAGAGGAAAAGGAATCTTTGAGATAGCTTCAGTTCTCTTAGGTTATATCATTATTCCATCTTTAGATATAATGAATCCTAAAAAAATTCCTTCATTAACTGCAAAAACATATTTTTGGGGATTCAGAGAAATGTTATATCTCATGCATCTATTAAATATTTTCCTCATATGAACTATGCGATCCCTTTTGTCTTTAGAGAATAAAGTAACATAATATAGATATACCACTACACAATCACCAATTAGTCCTCAAAATGCAATGTCCATGGCTCTATAAAAAGTTTCCCATGCATTTATTAATCCAAATGGTAGTTTCTTGTAGGCAAAGGTTCCCCATTTAGTTCGAAAAAAAAAATTCAACTGATCACCATGGGAAACAAATTGGTTTTAACTAGAAAATCCACCTAATAATGAGAGCATTTCAGAACTAGAGACACATTGTAATATTTCCTCCATGGGTTGACCGTTGCACAAGATAATTATCTTTCTCAAAAGCCTTGTTCAAGTTTCTAAAAATAAACACACAGACTTATGTCACCATTTTTCTTTCTCACGGGCACAAAATTAGCAATACATTGGGTATGCCTGACTGGGAAGATTATTATTGTTGCCAATAGTTTGTTTAGTTCATCCTTTACCTAGAGTTCTAAGCTTGGATGCATATTTCTCCACTTTTGTTTGAAAGGTTTTGTTTGAGTCTTCATGGGGATTATATGTTGGATGATCTTTGTATCATAACTTTTGAGGTCATCTAATGTCCATGCAAATATGTCTTTGTATTCTTTGAATAATTTGATGAAAGGTTTCCTTTAAGCTAAGGAACAATTCCTTCCAAGGTTGATATTCTGAGATACACTACTTGTTCCAAGATTTATCACCTCAAATTGTATTGTTGAACTATTTGTTTCATAGTTTGTCACTTTCTTGAACTTGTCTGGAAGATCGTAGATCTTCTCCAGCCTCACCACACTCTTGGGGATATTATTAATCGAATTGATTTTACTTTGATTTGTTTGATATGTTGGTTCATGAACATCATGATTCATATCCTAATCATGTTGGTATTCATCTATGATAGAACCCTTGAAGTCATCTTCAAGATGGAGAAAATGTATGATCTGTTGATCATCATTAAACACTCTCTAGTTGGTTATTGTTAGAAAAATGGGATCACGAAGTAATAAAATAAAACAAATGTGAAAATAAAACACATAAGATACACAATACAATAGAGACATAGATATACGTGGTTCACCAAGTGTGGGTTACATCCACCAGAGAAATTTCCAGGTCATTCCTTTTTATTATCCAACAAAATGATGGGATATAACCTACAACACACCCACTGTAACTTCGTCTTCTTTTTCTCACAATATCCTCTCTCAGAATACAGTATTCCCTATAATACATAGCCACAATACAATTGCCTCATAAAATAGGGTTTCCTTCTAGGGAAAAAAACCCCTAAAAATAACTTCTACCATCATACCTGCAACCTTATAATGAACGGTCCATATTGACTACGAAATTACAATATTTTACAAGGCATTTTCCCCAATATTTCACTTCCAGGATGCTTCCCCCAAATCCCACGCCAGAGGGGATACAAAAATTTTGTTTCCCCCCCTGGACCCCCCTGGCGACATTTGTGGGGGGGGGATCCCCCCCACCCGTTAGGGAATGGGAACCAAGCACAGTTGAAACAAACCTCTAAATCAGGAAGATAATCAGTCTCCACAACCAACAATCTCCCACTTTGAGACTGATCACAACAAATCCACTATTGTTGTACCTATTGGAATATACTCGACCTTGTACCTAGAAAATTTCTCATCTTCACCTTCATGATTGAAGGCCAACTGAAACTAAGCAGAAACTCAGTTTCTCCCTGGTTACTCCCTTTGTTAACATGTTTGTAGGATTCTGGCTAGTATGTATCTTTTCCAACTTCAAATGTCCATCTTCCAAGATGGGTCATATCAAATGGTACATGAGTTGTATATGCTTAGTCTTTGAAAGGAAGTTTGACTTCTTTTTAAGATGAATGGCACTCTCTCTGTCATAGTACAACTTGCTATTCTCATGCTTCTTTCCCAATTCCTCCATAAACCTTTGTAACCAAATCATTTATTTACTAGCATTTGTAGCAGCAATGTAATATGCTTTTATTGTTGAAATTGAAACAACCTTTTGCAGTTTTGAAATCCAACTTATTTATGTTCCACCTACAATAAAAGCATACCATGTGGTGGTCCTCCTGCTATCTTTATGAACTGCCATATCTAAATAACCATATCCTTGTAGAACAATGTTTGAACCTCCAAAACATAATGCATGAGTAGTAGTACCTCTCAAATACCTGAGAATCCACTTTACTTCCTCCCAATGTTCTTTACCTGGATTGTTCATACACCTTCTCACAACTCCCACTGCATGTGCAATATCTGGTCTTGTGAAAACCATTGCATACATCAAGCTTCCAATTGTTGATAAATAAGGGACCCTGGACATGTATTATATCTCCTCTTGTGTCTCGGAACACATTTGCTTGGTTAATTTCAAACGGTTTGGAAAAGGTGTACTAAGTGGTTTTACATTTTGTATTCTAAACCTCTCCAACACCTTCTCTATGTACTCACCCTGAGACAATGTCAATTTGCAATTTTTCCCATCTCTTGTTATTCTCATACCAAGGATTTTCTTTGCAACACCCAGATCCTTCATCGCAAATGAATTAGCTAATTTCTTCTTGAGAAAATTTATATCCTGCATATTAGACCCTGAAACAAGCATGTCATCTATGTACAATAGAAAGATAAAATAGCTTCCATTATCTAGCCTTTTAAAATAAACACAGTGATCAAAAGGACATCTACTATAGCCTTGTTTTGTCATAAACATGTCAAACTTCAAATACCATTGTCTTGGAGATTTATTTAGGCCATACAAACTCTTATTCAACCTACATACCAAATTTTCCTTCCCTTTGAATTCATACCCCTGTGGTTGCTACATATAAATCTCTTCCTCGAAATCCCCATGGAGAAATGTTATTTTTACATATAATTGTTCAAGATGCAAATCTTCTACTGCAACAAGACTTAAAATAGTCATAATTGAAGTCATCCTAACAACAAGAGAAAATATTTCATCAAAATCTATACCTTTCTTTTTGGCAAACCCCTTTACAATAAGTCTAGCCTTGTACCGTTTTTTTCCTCCATCTTCTTCCTTCAACTTGTAAACCCATTTATTCTGCAATGTTTTTTTTCATGCAAGCAACTGAACCAAGTCCCAAGTCTATTTATTTACCATGGAATCCATTTCTTCTTTCATGCCTTGCTCCCACTTATTTTTAGTGTCTACCTACATTGCCTCTTCATAACATTATGGTTCACCAGGATCATTCAACAATAAATAATATAATGAAGCATAGTATCGTTCAGGGGGTCTATTTAACATGGTAGATCTTTTAACAACACTTGTAGGAGTTTGAGGTACCTACTTCTCCTATTGTTGTACATTTTGATTTTCTGGTACCTTTGGAATTTCTTTTTCAGTGATCTCATCAAGCACTATGTATTATGGTTTTTATTTTTCTTGTTTCTTTTCCTGCAACTAATCTTTGTACATGACCTTCTCATTGAATATGACATCTCTAATACTAATGATTTTTTTTATTTTCATAATCCCATAAGAGATAACCAAAATCATTAACACCTTATCCAATAAAGGTACACTTCTTGTATTTTGCCTCAAGTTTTGTTCTATTTTCTTTATCAATATGGACAAATGCTTCACAACCGAAAGTCTTCAAAAAAGAATAGTTTACATTTTTGCATGTCCATTCCTCCTCTAGAATTCCACCATCCAAAGATCTTGAAGGTCCTATGTTTATTAAGTAAACAACAATATCTACAACATCTGCCCAAAACTATAAGGGAAACCCCAACATGCAATCTCATACTCTTTACACGCTCCATGATTGTCTTGTTCATCCTTTCTGACATGCTATTTTCTTGAGGTGTTCCTGGAACTATTTTCTCTCTATGAATCCCATGGTATGAACAATAATAATCAAACTCATTGCTGTAATATTCACCTCCATTGTCTAATCTAATACACTTCAACCTTTTTCCTGTCTCATTCTCAACCAAATCTTTCCATTTCTTAACAATATCAAAAACATTAGACTTTTGTTGAATGCAATAAACCCAAGTTTTTCTAGTTACATCATCAATAAAAGTAACATAATAATGAGAGCCACCAAGAGATGATACCTGATTTGGTCCCCATACATCTGTATGTACAAGATCTAACCTTTCACTATTATTTTCTTTTCTGACTCTGAGAAATATAACTATCTTATGTTTTCCATAAACACAATGCTCACATAAATCCAAATCAATTTGTTTAAGATCTGGCAACAAATTTCTTTTGTAAAGTATATGCATCCCCTTCTCACTCATGTGTCCAAGCCTATAATTCCACAATATTGTATCCACTCCTATAGAAGCTAAAGTGATGCAGTGCCCCCACTTCAGTGAGGTCTATTGACCTCTCGGTCTAGGATCATTCACAATGTTGAGCTGGAACAGCTCTTCGGATCCCTGATGGAACCTCTGCGAGACAAATCCATAGGCCCTTTTGAAATTCACCCACGCGAACTAGTGTCGGGCGTAAAATTCTTCTCCACGTGACCACACGCCTATCCAAAAGGCGCTTCGCGACCTCGGACCTTGGGCATTTTACTATGGGCCAGATCCAATACTCCTGATTCTTGATTTCCGAATTAGGGAATCCTCTAGGTGCTAGCTCCTCCCGCTAGTCCCCTTCGAATGTGACGTTGGGATATGACTTGGGGCCCAACTACCAAGCGCTTCGGGACTTCATGCTTCACATCTCTAGAAGTTATCTACCTCTTTCCTCCAGAACTCTGAACCCTCGAACCCCGCTTGCGTTAGATCTGATCCACGACCTTATTGATATGATGGTCAATATCTCCCCTACACGACTTCTTAACTTGTGCGGTTCCCTCTCCTGTGTGTGAAAAACGCTAAGGCTCGCGCACCTTGGTTTGATCGGATGGTTGTTGGTCCTCTGAATCGGTGACCCAACGGCCATTGTCGCTCTCTCTCCTGAGCTTCTGACTTCCTCCGACTTAGAAGATTTTCTAGGTATCCAAAGGTCTCGTCTTTGTTCCTCCTACTAGTTTGTCCCTTAGGTCTCGTCTGTACTTATGTAAAGCGCTACCCCTTCTGACCTTTCTTAGCTTCTGCTCCTTTGACTTCTTACAGAGTCACTTCGACACTTAGCTGAATTCCGGGTCTGTGCACTCCTTGCAGTAGATTCTTACATAAGACTTGGGTTCTCGTGGATGACGATGCACGCCTTGGAGAAGTCGCTTTGCACTCCTTGCAAAGGGAAAGTTTCGTGCTATCTCTTCTAAGCTTATGAGTCGAAATAGACTCTGTCGACGCACTCCTTGCAAACTGTGTGCACACCTTGCACAGACTCAACCGAAGAGAAAAAATGGAAACTTATACAAACATTTCACAATTTCATATACTCATAACGAGATTCATTCATTCATGAAAGAAACAATAACAGGTAATTGCAAAACAGTAACAACATCATTCATTTGGATCAATTTTCCTATATTACATTCATTCAAAATAAAATGGCTACAACTATAATCAAACAACAACTAAAAACTTAGAAAACTCCTACTAACTCGCAACAGCCTCATTTGGGCGTACCAAACCTCTATTTATCTCAGAGGTTCCTTAGGGTTCCCCCCGACTAATCATCTACTTGAAAACAAAAACCTAACTGCTACCTAAGTTCAGTTACATTCAATACCATGAGTGAAACTCCTAGATCACTCGTTTTCAATCAGCTCCAAAAGATTCGCAATGAACACCAGTGTTTTAGATTCTGGAATGATTTTGAGGTGCTAAGTTTTCCTGCCACACATGCTCGCTGACGATGCTCATGCATCATACTCCCCTAGACAAAAATTCATGGACTCCTATCCATGAGCTCCTGCACCGACTTTCCATGCTTCTGGATATCAGCTTCATTTTCCCAACTAGCATATTCTATTGGGTGTCCCTTCCACTCGACCAAATATTCAAAATAGGTCTTCCTCCTGGTCTTTTTTTCAATCCTCTGATCAATGATCTTCTCCATCTATGGTTTTTCTTCTATAGGAAATTGTTTCTCCCACTAAATCTTCTCTTGATGTCCTAATACCTCTATGTCATCTTCCATGTAAGGGTATAGGTCAGAAATGTTAAATATGGGTGATATGCCCACATCATCTGGCAGCTCAATCTCATAGGAATTTGCATCAAACTTCCTTAAGATCTTACATGGACTTATATTCTTCATTTTCAACTTGTTATATGTTCCCCTTGGGGACATTTCTTTCCTGAGATATGTCAAAACCTGATCTCCTACTTCAAATTGAAGTTCCCTACGATGTTGATCAACCCTGCGCTTGTACTCTTGGCTAGATCTCTGCAACTATCCTCTGATCTAGCTATGGATATTCTGCATTTCTGCAGCAAAATCTTCTGCTCAAGCACTTCTGATCCCATTATGTCCCAAGTCTCTCAACTCAGATACTCCCCTTGGTTTCATTCCATACAATATTTGGAATGGGCTCTTTCGAGTGCTCCTGTTTGGTGAGTAATTGTATGCAAATTATGCTTCTGGCAAAATCTGATCCCACTGGTTATGATGCGAAGTGACCAAACTCCTCAATAAGTTTCCCAAACTTCTCTTTACCACCTCAGTCTGTCCATCCTTCTCGGGGTGATAAGATGAGTTGAAGGACAAATATATCCCCAAACTTCTTCCACAGTGTTCTCTAGAAATAACCAACAAATTTAGTGTCTTTGTCTGAGACAATGCTCCTAGGTAGTCCATGAAGTCTCACAACTTCCTTGAAAAACAAATTCGCAACATGTGTTGCATTACTAGTCTTTTGGCATGGGATAAAGTGTGCCATCTTTGAAAATCTATCCATCACCACAAATATGGAATCAGATCCTTTTTGTGTTCTTGGCAGTCCCAACACAAAATCCATGCTTATTGCATCCCAAGGCCTTTCTGGTATTGGCAATGGTTGATACAATCTAGGGTTCTATCTTTTTCCTCTTGCATGTTGCAGATTCTACATCTTTTCACAAATTTTATCACTTTTGTTCTCATGCCTGGCCAATAGTATGAATTGTTCAACTGTGCAATTTTTTTATCATGGCCGAAATGTCCAGCCAATCCTCCACTATGTTTTTCCTTCAAAAGGTTATCCCTCAATGAGCATTTTGGTATGGAAAATTGATTGCCCTTGAACATCAATCCCTCTTGAATCATATACTCTGCCCACTAGCCCATGTCTCTCAGCACGAGATTTGCACATTCTTCATATGCTTCCTTGAAATCTGGATAATCACAATACATATCCTTTAGGTGTTCAAACCCCAAGGTCTTCACCTGAAATTCCTGCAGAATCAAAACATCTCCTGCTCAATGCATCAACAACTTTGTTAGAATTCCCAACAATATGCGTTATCTCTCAAAATGAATCAGTCATTTGTTCCTTTTTGTAGGTGATAGCATGGTCATAAAATTAGGGTCCTATATAAATTTTTAAATTTTATAAGTGTCATAATAATAGGATCTAAAAATGTTATCCTAGAAATAAATTGATCATCAAAAGGTCTTTTCAAAAAATCGAGAAAAAATCCTTTCACCAGCTAACATCTGTTTTGAAGTTGAAGTTAGCTTGTGAAAGCCCCAGGTTTCAATGGCTAAAGCTTACTCTCAGCATCAAGTGAGCTGGTGAAAGCGTTAACACGGGTTTTCCTCCAACGACTCCAGAAACCCAAAAGGATACACCGGACACACGTCATACAATCATCATGGAGAGTAAATGGATGAAAATGTGTGATGACATCTTTTCATCACGTTTTAGCAGGACATCATGATAAATTGTGCTCACGAAATTCGTGGGGCAGACAGAGAAGGGTTTGAAGATGTGACACACTCTTAATCATCATTGCAACTAGAGGATAAAGTACCAGTTAGATGATGACATCAAATCAAATCACCATTTCCTATTTTGAACTCACAGCGTTCAAAAATTTCTATTATGGGGTTTCATATTTCATTGATAACACAGAGTTGTTTTCACCAGTGCTAGCCTGTTCCTTATTAAGAAGTTTCTTGTTTCAACTATGTACAAATTAGCTGGTGATTAAGTTGCAGATGTCAAGGAAGCAAGGAGGACGACTTTTGAGGAAAAAATTAGACAATTTTTCCTTCTTGCAGTCTTATCCAGAGGTGCAGAAGCGTTTCTCAGACGCAGGTTGTATGACATGTGTGGAAAGGTTACAGGAAGGCTATCACCAGGAATTTATAGAGGCTTTTGCAAAGTCTTACGATGGAAAGAAAGTTACAGTGGGATCGCTGGAGCTGATAGTTGATGAAGCTGTCATCGCTTCAACAACTGGTTTACCCAGAACAAGCCAAAATTGGTTTAAGACAACAGTGACCAAGAATTTGGATTTTAGATCATACCTCAAGATAGAATTCCGAAGTATAACTTGGAAGAAAAGAATCCATGTTTCTTACCTTGAAGATGAATGGAAGGATCTGTTTAAAGGCATTCAGTTATACTCAACCTCAGAGGGTAGGTATGACAAGTTAATGTTATATCATTTCAGACTCTTAGAGCACTTCACAGGGAAGGTCCTTCTAAATTTTCCTTTCTTTCTTCATAGAATCCTAACTAAGGTGTGTAATAAGATCAGAGTCGTACCATTCAGTATCAAAAATTTCCTTTGTCATTATGGTCTAATTAAAATGATCATCTTGGAAGAATTGAGACAGAAAGAAAGAACTTGGCAGCACTTTCTCTTCTGGGAAGGTTTTGAGACCCAAAATCAACCTGTAAATGAACAGAAGAAAGCATGCAAGAAACAGTCAACCCCTCAGAGTATCTCAAGGAGAAGGAGAGCTCTCCCAAAGCCACCAGAAGACAAAAATTCAAGCATAAATCCCAAGAAAGCTAAAAAGAAACTAGATTTTGAAACAAACTCAGAGCAATCCACAGTAAAAAAGACAAATGCTCCAAATCTTCCATACACAGATTTAGACACAGAACCAGAAAAGGAAGATGAAAGTCCAGCCAACCAAATTCCAGAGTAGTCCATGGAACCTGCACAGGATTTTGAAGTTTTTACTCCCAAAGATGAAGGTGAAACCTCAAGAAATAAGAAATCAAAGAAAACACAGAAGATTAAGGAGTTGAAAGAGGTAATAGCACAGCAAGAGGTTTTATAAAGGGTGATAAAGGAAAGATATAAAGCCTTATCAAAAAAAATTGCAAAGACCAATGCAACGTTTGAGAAGCTGGCACGTGAAAGTATAAAGGAGAAAAAGAAGAAGAAAAAGATCACAAAGGATTATAACAGCTTATGGTGGTTAGCTAAGTGCCTGAAGAGGAAGATCAAAAAATTGGAGGCAAAAATTACCACATCCAGATTTACAGGTGCTGGCCCAGGTTGTTGTTAATTTGCAGGGAGAGCAATCAAATAAATAATGATTTGTGATGGAACAATAGTTTTGGATACAAAATTTTTCCTTTTTGAAAAACAGAGCTTTCACCAGCACAGAAGGTGCAATTATAACCAATTAGTTTTTGAAAAGCAGAGCTTTCATCAGCTAATTAGCAAATCCTAAGGTGAAATAGTTGGTGAAACTACAGAGTAAGAATTTTGAAGATTTGAGCTCGAACAGAGCGGTTTTTGGGTGATTTAAAGGATAAGAGGACATCTAAAAGATGAATCACCAAATCATAAAATATTCAGTTTCAAAGATTCATGGAGATTTTGGAGGAGAATGCTAAATTAGTCAACTAAAGCTTTCTTCACAGTTGTTGAAAGTTTTCCAACTACTTAAGACATGTGTCCTTTCCTCCATGACACATCAGAAACATAGCAATGATGAAGACCAGATGTCGAAGACAAGCTTTGAAGATAGTTCGATTCATAGGAACTAGTTCTTAGTTATCCTATTGTATTTAGTTTTGTCTTTTGTTTTCTATTTTTAGAAATCCAGATCCATTTTTCAGGGATCTGATATCTATTGTAAAGGTTATAAATACTTATCATTTTGATAAAGTAAGGGTTCGATTTTGGATAGCAGAAATACTATATTGTAAACAGACCTTTCATATGATAATACAAATCACAGTTTTCTCGCTCTATTGATGTCAAATTCTCATCTTTCTTTATGTACTTTTATTCAAGTTGTTTCAACTGTAAAATGAATGTCATCTCATTGGTTAGCTCATAACTTGATTAGTAGTTTCTTATCCTTTTTTATTAAACCCTACATTTGTATTTGGTTTATAAGCATTGTTTTCTCACCCAACTTTAAAGCTATCATCTGATTATTGATCCTTGAGAGCACTGGTTCATTTGATTCTCATTTTGACTGTCTGAATACCATATTGTAATTGAGTCATACCATTGATCCATACACACAAAATACAAAAACAAGTGTACTTTAAGTTACCAAGCATCTTTGACTCACAACCACAAAGAGTTTCTTGGAGTGATAACAAATTGGTGCCATTGCCGGGGAGAGGAGACTGAAGCTCAGCTTTCCTGGGAGACGACACAGAGTTGATATTTGATTATAGACAAAGATTACACATTACATTGGTTGTAATCATCTATCTGGCGACTCCACAAGTTCATCCTGGCTCCAAAGAAGATTAGTACCAGGG
Source organism: Picea engelmannii (assembly GCA_009831015.1). NCBI lineage: Eukaryota > Viridiplantae > Streptophyta > Pinopsida > Pinales > Pinaceae > Picea > Picea engelmannii. The sequence goes on from WSFP011419666.1 coordinate 22,539, forward strand.
CGAATCCACAAGAATCACCTGTCACACCAGTGCCCAACCTTGAAATAATTCTCAGAAGAGGAAGATCATTTCAAGGTCAGACTTCAAAATCAGGTACCCAAAGTAATCCTCTTTCTCATTCTAAGAAGTTCATAACAGAAAACACTAGATCTTCTTCCTCTAATATTGTCAGTGAAAAAGCATCTGTAACAACTACAAAAAAATTAATTATTTCTTATCAAGAGGAAAAGGTCATTACAGAAGAAGTGATAGGATCAAATTTGGTTGAAGAATCATCTAAAATTTAGAAAGATATCATAGCTCATCATCCCTTGAGTCTTTTCACTCACAGTAGGAAGAAGACCATATACACATTCACACTAGCCTCCTTGTTATAGAACATATTCTTCAAGAACTGTCTGCTAAAAGTGAGGAAAAATTGGTTGAACAACTTACAAAATTCTATATAGCCTCATACAAAAATTCTTTCCTATCAGAGAGTTCTTCCCCTTTTAAATTAAACCCCCCCAGTGCTAAGGAATCAGGGAAAAGTCTATCACCTCTTTCACCAATAATCATGGTTGTACCTCCTCCTTTGACCAAGATGCAACAAATCCTAGCTGCTAGGTATGCACCATTGATATTGCCAAATC
>WSFP011419670.1:0-23169 GCA_009831015.1 Picea engelmannii
ATTATTTGAAGTCAATCATTGTCTTGCTAAACACAATCTTTCCAAAATATTAGAATAAAAATCGCAAAAGATAAAACAAAAGAATGTGTAAAATGCAAAAGGTAAGACGACCTATCTGAGATAACATAGAAGATATATATATATATATATATATATATTAATGAAAATATTGTTTTAGGGCTTAGCTTTCTCCCTTTCTTCTTCTAACATGAACATGGTGTCAATTCTTTGTTGTAAGATTGATGAGAGTTTCTCTCTGGACTCCTGAGAAAGTTGAAGAGATGGAAGGTATAGCCCGTTCGGGAGAATGGATTCCTATCTGTACACTAGAAAGTATGGATAATTCCCTATAGTTTGCTTGGGTCTAACTATATATTCCCATAAGGCATTATGGAGTAGGTTATGCCAATTTCTCTAGTTGTCTGCAACTATTTTCTTTAATATTCTTACCAGGTTCTTATTAGTTGATTCTACCACTCCATTTCCATGTGGATAATTTTTGGTTAACAACTGCTCTCTTCTCCTACCTGAGTTGTTGACCCAAGGTTCATATCTTTCAGGTTACCAACAAAGCCTCTAAAACTATCGACCCTCCTGGTAAAGCAGAAGGCAACACAGTACACAAAATGCACTGCGTAGTCTCACCTAAGATATCTTTAAATGGGTGGCTATAAGACTCAGGTGTTTATAGCCTAGGATTGTTTATGAGATAGGGGTTTGTTAACTAGAGCCAAGAACTATGAATTATGAAGGTAATCTACCTATTCCTTATGGGTACACATTTCCATTCCACAGTTTACTTCCCGAGCAGCATATCCATGTTCCATAACAGTATATTAACTCATTTATTAAGCATAACAATAAACTGTTGAAATAAAGTAAACAGATGCGTACATTCATCACATTACACAGATATTACCGTGGTTCACCCCCTCCTGGGCTACGTCCACACAGATTTGGTTCTTGGATCTTTTATTATTGTAGTTTTTCATTTATGGCGTCACGCGCTTACAATTCCCCTCTTATGGGTAAGATCTATATGAGGCGAACTAGATCACACTAGGCTCTACAGCCTATGAAATAATCCTCAGATCTACCTTCTCTCCTTCTTTCTAGCTCAACATCTTACAAAAATGGTACATAACAGTATTTCATAATGCCTCCATTCATGTATTACTCTAATGGAAGGTTATAAGAACCCGAACCCTTACAAAACAATAAAACTTACTGTAAAAATTCCAACCTAATATATAAAACTCAATCAACCAACCTCTATATGATAATAATAATAATAATAATCTATTTTTAAGTTCACGGCCAGGCCAACACACCAAATTGGTGAATGATACCCCCTTGTTTGTGGGACAAGGGACCCCCCTCTGCCCAATGATTTGACTGGTAAAGTCTACGAAGGTATACATACCCTACCCCCCTCTGGATTTGAACCTGTGACCTCTTAAGAGGAAACACATGGTCTTAACCATTAGGCCCACTCAGGTTGTATAACCTATGTATCTATATTTATACATTTCAGGCTCTTCAACCTTCTTACAAACTATTACCAAAACCCTAACCCTACCGACGTTAGGTCTTCCTCCCATGCATGCATGTTGTTCTTCCTCTAGCTGTCACTTTCCTTGTGCATGCTTTCTTGCATGCACGTGTTTTGTTCTTTCTCCAGTTGTTACTTCCATTTCTACACACTTTCTTTCCCACAATCTTCCTTCTTTCCACTTCGGCCTGGTGCCAACAGGCCCCCAACATTGACATGTGACTCGTCCCGAGTCACCTAATCTTTATGAGCTTCCTTGATCTCCTTGGTGATCATCTGGAGATTTTCCCTCAGCTCTGTTGCTTCTGTCAGTGCCTGCGCAATCTTCTCCTTGATGGTGTCTACTACCTGCACTGCCACTTCATCGCTCATAAATCCTACACATTTTTCCTGTGTATGTGCTAACTTTGTTCTAGCTCCTTATGCCCGTGTGAGTACTTCTGCTACCCGTTCCTGCAACGGTTCTATTTGAGCTTGACGCTCCTATTTCTGCATTTGCACTGTGATAAGTTCTACCTGCATATTCTTCAGCTCTTGCGTCCCATTGACACGTTCTGGGATTGGTATGGTCTTCTACCTTTGTTTGAGTTCCTGGATCGCTACATCGATCCTTTCCTCTTCCTTGTCCCAATGTTGGACCTATGGATCCTCCTCTAGTCTTGTCCAAAGTTGTGTTTATTTATCAAACAAGTCAGCTGTCATGCTAACCTATTTCTCTATCTCATGTAGTTGCATTGTTTCTTCCTTCCTCCTTTTCTCCTTTACTATTGGTGGACTCATTGGTGTGATATGTTCTCAGAGACCCTCGATCTCCTTCTGATATTGATCAATTGCCTACGTAATCTGGTGAATCTTTTCTGTGGCTGGGAGTTCGTTCCCTTGCGTAGTGCTTGGAAGTTTCCTAAAAAAAAATCCCACTCTTCATTCCAGTTCGTTCCTGCGTTCCTTCTCCTCCCGCATTTTGGATTTGGCTTGCGCACAAACTGTTTCCAGCGCTTCCCTCTTCTTTGTTGCTTGTTGTAGCTCGACTAAGTTTTTTTGTGAATGAGACTGTACCTCATGGTCAACACTAACCTGTAATTTGTGTAGTTCCCTTGATGGCATTCGTGTCAAGACCAATTGGATGTGGTCCAATTCCTTCAATGGTGTCTATCCCACGATTTCATCCATACGCAGCATGCTAGGTTTGATGTAGATCATTGCGGTTGTGTGTGGCATGGAGGGGACTGGGTCTTATTCTTCTACCTCCACTCTTTCTTCAGTCTATATTGGCGATGGTGCTATGCCCCTACTGCTGCTTGCTATTAGTGATTCCCTAAATGTCCTGAGGAGTTGTCCCATTTCTTCCATCTCTTTTTGCAGTTTATCCCTGTGATGTGTTGCATGATTGAAATCTTCTGCTAGACAGTCCTGGACCATTCTAGTGATCATTTCTCTGTCATTCTCCGTGATCGTATAATCCAGTGATTATCGTTGTTCCTTTGATTTCTTGTGCACGCTTGCTTCCTGTACATCCAGTCTCTTAGTTCCCTCTAGTTCCTATGTGATGGGGTTTGGGGCAGTCTCCTGTGCTCCCTTAGCTTGTTTTGGTTGTCAGTTGGTCGCTTTCTACCCCTTCTAGGTTCTTATATGCTTTGACCCTTCATTTGCCTGAGTCATCTTGTTTTGGCTCATCCTTGGTTTCTTGGGCACTAGGAATTCCATAAGCTACGTTTCCGCCTGCGCTGCCTCTCCCTCTGTTGTTCTTTCTGGTACTTCCTAGGTAATGAATAGGATCCTCCATTCTTCAGGCCATTCATTGATGACCATGTCTATATCACCTTATATGATGTAGTAGCGCATCATTAGCCACTGTCTATTTGGATCCTTCCTTGGTTGTATCCACATTGTCTGTCGTGAGGTCTGAAAAGGAAATGTCTGCATATCGTGTGGAAGCCTCTAGTGTTATTCTCCATGATTGGTTGATGGTTTCCTATATGTCCCATAGGTATGATTCAAATATGATTCCATTCTCCCTCTTATGTCGGGCCTGTGGCTCAGATATCAGTAATAGGTATCTCACTCTCGCTGGTTGTGGTCTAGTGCAAAAAAATACATACTCTGGTTCCCGCCATCCCATGAAGGCTATTAGGGTGATCAGCAATGAGTAATGGGATTTTTTGCCTAGGTCATGTGCATCCTTTTAGTCCACTTGAAAAAAATTCAATAGGTATGGAACCCATCTCATAAAGGTGTCTTCTGTGCACTGAGATGCAACTGCGATGACTCCTGCTGGTACTTTGTCTTTGTGGTATTTTCTTATTAGTTTGCAGTCTAAGATATTTGCTCCCAATTGCATGGCTGCATTGTCAATCCATTTGATTATGATGCCTCTTGTTCCCCTTACGGTGCCATATTTCTTCTTCATTTCCTATGCCAACTCTTTCTCCTTGAATTTATCGTCCAAAATTAGCATGGGATCCATACCCCGAATGGGTAGTCCTGTTATCTGTGCGATGAGCTCAACAGTTATGGGAACAAGTTTATCCATCCATATATCCCCTATGTGCATGATGGATAACAGTTGCTTAACGCATGTTGTCATGTACTGGCCTCTGCCAAAGTGTGGTAGCTTTAGCAGACCTAAGATTCCTATTTTGTCCAACCCAACTACCCAATGGTGTGGCTGGCTGATTGTTTCACCAAGTTGGTTTACGGTTATGGTCTGCATAAAAACCTAGAATATTTGATTTCAGGTACTTGGTTTCGTCTGATACGTCATGTTCAGAATACTTGAGCTTCCCGACGTGACCCAATGGTTGTGGTTCTAACTGTACTCCATCTGGTATGCATGGTAGCACAATTTTTGTTGTAGGTTTCTTGCGAGGTGAGCTCGGTATCTAAACTCGGTATTCTATTGTGGTGGCTAGTTAGAAGTTCCAGAAACTCCTGATTTCTCCCCTGTAAGCCACTCTGGCCAAGCCAAGGTAGTTCCAGCGATCTCCTCTTCTAGTTTATTGAGCCTGGGTGCTTGCGACTCGTCTGGTTGCCCCTCTTCTCCCAAATTTTGTGTCATTCCATTAACTTCCTCGACTACTTCAATGTTTTCTAGTTGTATCTCCTGTTGGGTTTCTGCTTCCTCGTCCTGAGGCTCCTGCATCACTGCTGGCATATCCTCTTTCATGGCCTTTGCTTGTGGTTGTTGAATATATTCCACGATTGGTGTAGGGTTTGCTGGTATCTCCTATGGAGATGGTATTTCTTCAATATTTACGATATTCGGCTGTTGCTGCTCATTTTCTCCTAGTGGTCCTCGTGACCTAGTTTGAACCCTGGTCGATTTGATGGTTTGGTCGATTTCTGCTGGCTTCAGAGGTGCCATAATGGTGATTGTCAAATGTTTGCTGGTTTCGAATGGATTTGGTGAGCTCTGTGGTCTTGCTTTGTTCGTTCTGGATGATATTGCTCTCTCCCTGTTCTCCTTTCGCAAATAGACCAATCACTCCCATGCTCGCGTATTGTATGGTCTTGTCATGAAGCTTATCAAGGACGCTTCCTCCATGATGCAATGAGTGCATCATAAATGTGGGTTCAATTCATTTGCGACAGTTTCATACTTTCCATTACGCTTACTTTGTCGTTTCTAATTGGTGTGTTTAATGTGATGTTCCATCAATCCTTGCCTTTGCTTTAACCTCACTTAGTGTTGTCCTATCATACTGCTTTTGCCGACTTTTCATTTCCCGCTCATTTTATTCAGTATGTAATCATTGTCCTTGCCTTTTCTAGATTCATGTTTCGAACGTCATGTGGTTTTTCTATCTTTGGTGTGCTTCACGCTTTTTTTTTTCTTTTTTTTTTAATCTCTGCGATGGGTGGTCGACTGTCCTTATACAACTTCAGTCACCTCCCGTTGATCATTCCTTGGAGGTATGCACATGCTAAATATCTAAACTGTACATCTCCTCCGTCTGTTACGGATTTTACCTCATATGGTCCTAACCAATGCATTCTCAACTTTCCTGGGTGCTGAAATGATTTGTTGTCATAGAGCAATACTAGATCTCCTTCCTTGAATGTTTTCTTCTTGATGTGTCGATCGTGCCAAGATTTGTCTCTGGATTTCTGCACTTGTTTATGGAATCCTGCCAAGATTCGGTCTTCCTCCATTGAAAATAGATGATTCATTATTTCTTGTATTGCACCTCGTTCTGTCATTTGTGTGAGAGCTGCTACGCGTAAGTTGGGTACTAAAAATTCTAATGGCACTACTGCTTCTTGGCCACAGACTAGTTTGAATGGTGTGTGCCCTGTCAGCTTTTTGTATGTCGTCCTATACACCCATAATACTACTGGTACTTTTAGGTCCCAGACATCTCTATTGACGTTACATATCTTTGTTAGTGTGTTCTCGAGAATTTTGTTGAAGGATTTTACTATGCCATTTGCCTGTGGATAATATGGTTTGCTCTTCTGATGATGGAATTCAAACTCTTTGAGCATCGCATGGATGGTGTTTTTTATGAAGTGTGTGCCTTGGTCTCTCATCAAAAATCTTGGGCACCTGAATCTAGTGATTACATGTTCAAACAAGAAGTGTGTAGTTGTCTCTGCACTGTAATATTTACTGGTGCAACTTCCACCCATCTTGTTAGGTATTCTGTCGCGATGATGATGTATCTTTCCCCTACCTTTTGGCTGGTGGGTTAATTGGTCCCACGAAGTCTATTGCCCATTTATCAAATGTCGGTAATGTCACTTGTGGTTGTAATGGCATTTTGTCCCTTTTGTTGGGTTTGCCTACCCTTTGACAGACATCTCATCTCTCACAGTACTATTTTGAGTCCCTGTGAATCATTGGCCACCATAATCCTACACGTAGTACCTTCTGTTTTGTAGCTTTTCCTGCATAATTCCCTCCTGCTATTCCCTCATGGGATTCTACTAAAATTCTTGGTCTTTCGTGCTCTAATACGTACCTTTGTAAGATGCTATCGGATCCCATCCTGTATAGATGTCCTGCGATCAGTTGATAGTCAGTTGCATGGACTACCAAGTTCTTCTTTTGCTTGGTGGTATATTATTGTGACACAGTACCTGTGTTCAAGTACTGGATGATCTTTGTGAATTATTTGTCAACAATCTGTACTGAGAATAATTATGCATCCAAAAATTTGTCCTCTAAATTCGCAGGTTCTTCTCCATTAGTGACCCTTGACAGGTGGTCAAGTGTTGCAATCAGTTTTCCTAGTTTGACTATTAATTCGAAGTCAAATTCTTGAAATAAAAATAACCATCGACAGATTCTCTCCCCCAACACTAGTTTGTTGACTAGGTATTTCAAGGCTGAGTGATCTGTAAACATCTTAAAAAAATTTCCCAACAGGTAATGTCTGAACTTCTGCAGTGCATAAACCATGGCTAGGCCTTCTCTTTCTGTCATGTTATAATTTTTTTCTGATTCTGATAATTTTCTTCTTGTGAATGCTATCTGGTGATCCAAGTCTCCCGCTCCTGGTTGCGCTAAGATAGCAATGAATGCTATCGTTGATGAATCTACATGCACATGGAATGTCTTTTCCCAGTTTGGAAATACTAATATCAGTGCAATGACCATATTTTCCTTCAAAGTGTCCAACCCGTGTTGACACTCGTCGTTCCATTGGTATTTAGTATCCTTCCTTAATATTTTTTCCATTGGTGTTGTGATCTGCGCGTATCCTTTGATGAATTTTCTGTAGTATCTGGTGTGTCCTAACATTGCTCTTAACTGACAAACTATTTTTGGTGCTGGTAAGTTCAAAATGACTGGGATCTTTGCCAGATCCACTAGTAAGCCTTGTTTTCATACTATGTGGCCCAATAGTATACCAAACAGTGTTCCAAATATGCATTTCTTGATATTCAGTGATATCTAGCACTGTCTGCATCATTCCAACATTATTCGTAGCACTTCCACATGGTGTTTCAACAAACTGTAAATTGTCCAATCATCTAGGTATACTTCGAGAAACTGATGGATGAATTCCTTAAATGTTGCTATGACCACTCTGGAGAATATGGTGGGTGCGTTCTTCAATCCAAATGAAATGATTGTGTACTGATAAGATCCCCATTCTGTTGCAAACGTGGTCTTGTGTCTATCCTCCTGTGCTATCTTAATCTGATGGTAGCCTAATAATCCATCAGTGAATCAATACACTTCATGTCCCCCCACATTCTCTAACACTTCATCTGTGAATGGTGTAGGGAATGGGTCATGTAGGCATGCATCATTCAACTTCCTCAAGTCCACACATATCCTAATCCCTCGTCCGTGTTTCTTGTCCTGTACTACCATCGGGATTATCCATTTTGATTCTTCAACTAGTTTGATGATGTCGGCTTCGAGCATCCTATCGATCTCATATTTAACTTTCTATTTATATATGGGGTTTATCCTATAGGTTCATTGTTTAATAGGCCTTGCGTTAGGTTTGATTAGTATATTCATTTCTCCTATTTCCTCGGCTATACCCTTCATCTCTAAAAATGTTGTGGGAAAAAGGTCGCTATATTTGTGCAATAGTTCTATGATGATTTCTACTGTCTGTTCATCCCAGTAATATCCAATGCTGGCCATTTTGGGCTGCTTAGTTTTTCCAATGTTAACCTTCTTTATCTTGATTGGTGCAAAAATGACTTCTGATTCTATAGGTGGTCCTTCCACATCTCTTTGGCCTTCAAATTCTTCAATCGAATATCACCCAGATCATCTTCATCCAATGCTTCCTCCTGTACATGGTAACATGACAATAGTTCCTTGATTGTCTACTTATTCCGTTGTTGTTCTTATGTAATAAGTTCTATCTTCAGTTCTTCAATGAATATGACTCCTATCATCAATTTCAGGGTTGCGTCTATGTTGGGGTTCTCATGCTGGAATGAGAAAGTGACTATAAATTTTTGTTGTAATGTCGCACATGTTGTAGTTCCTTTGCATAATTCCTAATATGTATACCAGTTTGCTGGTATGCCCTGTAAAGCATGTATGAAGTGATGAGGCCATTCCTCTAGTGGTGTCATCTTCCATAGCACCTTGCACTTTTCCAAATGTTTCGTTGGTGTCCCTAGTCCTTCGTATCTCTGTTGTTTTTTATATTCCTGTTATGCACCGAACCTTATGCGCAATAAGTGCTTACATTGATACCAGTCTGTGATGGTCTCTTTATAAGCCCCCCACCATCTTGCGGGTGTCGCCTTTAGTGCTAAATCAAGTGCTAGTAGTCTCTGATTCTCTAGTACTTCGTCCTCATATTGTGTCAAGAAGGTTTCCAAATAATTTAGTCCGTGGAAACTAGGTGGTTCTTTGATTTCTATGCCTATCCACTGTACTGCGCAATTTATTATTGCACATCTTCTCATGGATACTTTGTATAGTCTCTGCTGCCAGTTTTCTAACCTAGTGTCTAAGTCTGTTGTGCATGAAGTAATGCTCCACCAACTGAGTACCCCATCTGTAGTTGGGTTTACATAATCCTCATCACGCGCAGTTGTCCTGTACAACTGACAGATCTCCTCTAAGTCCAGGCAAGCGGGTTCTATAAACCTCTTCCCTTCTAATGGATCTAGTGGTGCTATGACCCTGTAATCTCCAGATTCAAATGTCATTTTCCTTGTTTTCAAATTAATTACGCCCTGGTTGTCGAACCCCCAATCCAGACCGAGTAGTGCCAGGTACGGTGTTGTGCCATCTACTATTTCAATGACTTCAAAGTCTTCTTTAATGTGCACTCCATCAAGATCAATTGTTTCTCCTTTCAGTCTACCTATTGGTAGGACTCTATGTTGGTTTTCTAGCTTTAATTGGACATTTGAGTATCCCAATGTTGGCTCTCCCATGCATTTCCAGGTCTTCTTGGGTAGCACATTCACTTCAAATCCTTGGTATAGTATAATGTCTCCCATATTGAAATCCCCAATGTTAGCATTTAGTCTAAATTCCCTACTTGTTCTTCTTTGGGTGTGTAGGTGATTGACGGTTTTTGTTTCTATCTTTTCTTTTGTCTTGCTGCTACATTTCTCTAGTATGTTTTGAAATATTTTCACAGATGAAGAATCACTTAATACTTTTACGCATGATTGCAAAAAACCTTTGATTGTACTTACTTGTCCCATGGGTTGCATTTCGTTGGTATGATCCAACGATGGTGGCATCTCATATTATGAGACTTACTTGACTGGTTGCGTAGTCGAAGTCGACGATGTGTCCTCCTAATGAAATTCTTGTCTGGATTCCATAAAAGTGTCATTTTCTTTAAGTGTGTCGAACTGCTTCTTGGGGTCAGTGTTCTTCTTTATCCATTGGTGTTGTGCTGGTTCCTGTCGAACTGCGTCATTTCCTGTTTTGGTTCCTCCACGAGTGACTATGTTGATGTTTCATCCATCGTCCCTTACTTCAACTGAAATCCACTGAACATTCTAATTATTCTGGTTCCTCTTTTCCTAAATCTTTACTAGAAGTGTCGGGCATTCCTCCGTATCATGGTCTGATGCGTGACAATACATACAAGTCATTGGCAATAGTGGACATTCCCGTGCATAATTTCCTAGTTGCTAAAAATTGTGACATGTGACTAGTCCTATACCACATCCAAAACCTCCTCTGGATCATCCTTCTCCTCTATAGCATGCACGATCACCTCTCGATGCGTTATACTATGGTGCCTGATTATATTGTGCGGTATTGCACCAGGGCTATGTTAGGTTGTATTGTGGTTGCGTGTTATTATAAGGTTGTTGTGCAATATTATACTGTTGTTGTGCAATGTTGTATGGGGCTGGGGCTTGATTGAACTGGGGCGTTGCTTGCCCAGTCATCATTTCGACCTGTACTCTATATGCATCTGATGTTCTTTCCCGCATCAACTCCATAGTTCTGCAATATTTGTCATCATGTCCCACTGACTTACAAAAGGTGCAATATGAATTGTTTGGAACTGTCTGGTATTTATACATCATCGTGCAGTGATAAGGGTCGTGACCCATTTTTTTTCATATTTCGCACCATAATCCTCCCTGTGGTAGCGGGTTTGGCATACCTGTTTCCATATACTATGAAAATGTTGGGCATTCGTTCTTGTGGTGTCCTTTCGTTATGCATGTGGTGCACCAAACGACTTCTCATTTTCCCTTGTTCTTATTATGGTTCAACTGAAATGTTAAATTCTTCAAATCCTCCTTCAATTCCTCAATAACTGGGTTTGTCTACTAGTACTAGTTCAATTGTAAGGTTTCATGTAGAGCCTCTGCCTGCGTATGAAACTTTTGTTTTTGTAATGGATATTTTAAGTGTGGGAGTAGTGAGTTGACAAACAGGTGTCGATGCTACATATCAATCATAAGGTATTTTAACTTTCCTTTCAGTCACTTGAATCTCTGATCAATATCCCATACAAACTCTCCTGGTTTCTGTCTTATATCGATCATCTCGTTCATGTACTGATCCTTTGAGCTTAGCTTCTATAACTCATTAATCAGTATCTTCTTAATTTCTTCCAGTGTCCTCTCTTTCCCAGGGGCATCGATTGTGTCTAGACTCATGTACCATTCTAGTGCACGGTCTCTTAGAGTGATCGCTAGCTGCACAAGTTTGGTATCTTCATCTGTGATCTGCTTCACTTCCCAGATCTTTTCACAAATGAACAAATTCTTCTCAGGGTCTTCTACTACTTCTCCTCTAAACTCTGGTAATATGATAGTGGGATCGTGTCCTTCCATTCTAAATACTGAACTACCACCTCTGTTGCACGGTGTAGATACTTGACTAATACTGCCTGAACTGGCTCCTCCAGTTGTTTCTCCTAGGGTAGATGTACTTTTTGCAGTAAGACTTCCTCCAAACTTTGGTTGTCTAAATGGTGGTGTTCTCTTTGGTGTATTAGTCGCACATGGGTTTATGGGTTCCACACTGACATTAATATGGATAGGATGGTTTCCTTCTCCTCCTATTCTTGGGCCTCTCGTCTTCCTCTTGTATGTTGCGTGCAGGATTTCCTCAATCCGATCCATAACCCAAAGATCCTCTACCTCTTCCTCATCGCTCTCCAAGCCCTCCCTCACGGCTGCGACTCTCTTCTTGGTATTCACCTTATATTGGTAGGGTACTCCACTACGCGTCGTTCCTGATTACGCCAAAATCCACTTAATTTGGTCATCATCCATCAAGATTGGGTCCAAGATTTCCTCCTTCTTGCCTTTATCCTCACCTTCTTCCATTTATCCTCCCTCTGTCAGTGATTCCCCCCTTCTCCCATGCACACAGGGAAGTTTAGTTGTTTGATTCCATTGTCCTTACACCTTTTTTATATAGAAATATCTTAATAGAAGTATAAGATGATTGAATGTACCTTCCTCTGGTTCCACATAGAAATTCTTGCTCGCCTGCATTGTATGACTTCGTTGTGTCGACTGCAAACTCTGTGATGAAGCCTACGACAATACTGTCAAGCCAAAAGTCTACTCCGCGTGTGAATTTGTTGTTCACCTGTTGTAACTACTCAATCTGTATTGGGGCCCAATCTAGCTGTCGAATCCAGTTCGTCATGTGGTTATCCCTCAACCTTAGTATCCACTCCTGTAGTAGATGCGAAAAATCACAGAAAAATAATGTGTAAATCAGTAAATACGTATTTATCCAGATATTTACGCAGTGTAATGCTAGGGTTTCTATTGTCTTTCTGTGAAAACTCTAGTTCTTTGGTTCTCAAACATCCTTCAATTTCCACTTTGGTGGGGTTCCAAGGTCTCAACATTCCCTTATAATGTCTCATTGTTCTTTTGTTTCACTCATTCATTTCTCATTCACTCTATCTTGCCTACTCAATCCTCTCTTGTTCCTCTTAACATGAAAACAGAACCATTTGTTGGTTAACAACTACACTCTTCTCCTACCTAAGTTTTTGACCCAAGGTTCATATCTTCCAGGTTACCAAAAAAGGCTTTAAAACTATCATCCCTCCTGGTAAACCAGAAGGCAACATAGTACACAGAATGCACTGCACATTCTCACCCAAGATAGCTTTAAATGGGTGGTTGTAAGACTCAGGTGTTTACAGCCTAGGATTGAGTATGAGATAGGGGTTTGTTAACCAGAGCCAAGCACTACGAATTATGAAGGTAATCTACCTATTCCTTACAAGTACACATTTCCATTCCACAATTTACTTCCCGAGCAGCATATACGTGTTCCATAACAATATATTAACTCATTTATTAAGCATAACAATAAATTGTTGAAAGAAAGTAAAGAGATGCATACATTCATCACATTACATAGATATTATCGTGGTTCACCCCCTCCTGGGCTACATCCACAAAGATTTGGCTCTTGTCTCTTTTATTATGGTAGTTATGCATTTCCGGCACCACGCACTTACAATTCCCCTCTTATGGGTAATATCTATATGAGGTGAACAAGATCACACGAGGCTCTACAGCCTGTGAACTAATCCTCATATCTACCTTCTCTCCTTCTTTCTATCTCAACAACTTAAAAAAATGGTACATAATAGTATTGCATAATGCCTCCATTCATGTATTACTTTAATGGAAGGTTATAAGAACTTCAACCCTTACAAAACAGTAAAACTTACTGTAAAAATGACAACCTAATATATAAAACTCAAGCAACCAACCGCTATATGATACCTACATATCTATATTTATACATTTCGGTTTCTTCAGCCTTCTTACAAACTATTACCAAAACCCTAACCCTACCAACGTTAGGTCTTCCTCCCATGCATGCATTTTGTTCTTCCTCCAACTATCTCTTTCCTTGTGCATGCTTTCTTGCATGCGAGCACGTTGTTCTTTCTCCAGTTGTTACTTTTGTTTCTGCACGCTTTCTTTCCCATGATCATCCTTCTTTCCGCTTCGGCCTAGTGCCAACAATAATAATTTAAAGAGTATCTAACTATGATTCCTTTTTCTAGAGAAAAATCTGTTAATAGGGTGGAATAAAAGTAATCTGCATTATCAAAAACAAGGACAAAAGGGACATTGAAGCTTGTGATTAGTTGTTGTTCTATGAATTGGATTACCACCTTCTCGTTTACATGAGTCAGAGGGATGGCCTCTGCCCATTTCGTGAAATAATCGGTGGCAGTAAGTATGTACTTGTGTTGTTTTGAATAGCTTGGTGTAATCTATCGTATGATATCTAACCCCCATTACTCAAAAGGCCTAGAATCGGCCACCAGTTGGAGTGGCATATCTCTCTTCTCCCTCCCAACGCTTATTTGAAAAGTTTTACAATTTCAAGTGTATGTGTGAGCATCCTTGAACAAGGTGGGCCAATAATAACCAACTCTTAGTATCTTATGAGTGGTGGTGTTTCCTGCAAAATGCCCATTGGTAGGGCCATTATGGATCTCCTAAAAAACTTTGTCTGCATCTTCACGTTCAAGGCATCTTAAATGTACCCCATCGTAATTAACTTGGAAAAGTATTGAATTTATGAGACGATATTGTGCAGATTTTAGCTTGAGAGCTCTCCTTTCCCTAGGGTTTAGGTTTTCTGGGAAATTCCCATGGTGCAGGAGATAGGTCAATTTCTCATAGCAAGACTCTTTCCCCGAGGATATGTATGAAGCTTCACCGCACCATAATGCCATTTCATTCTCCCATCTGGGGTCTTCATTTACCTAGTCCTGAGCTTCGATTGTCAGTTTGCATAACCCTTGTCCTTTAACTAGTTTAGCGGGTTTTATATCTAGATCAAATTCTTGGACTACTGCCATCCAATTCCCTCTTCTTTCCCCCATCTCATGTTGAGTAATAGGGATCGAACTACGGGGTGAGGCATGATTACTTTGGTATGGTTCTTGAGGATGTAAGATCTGAAATGTTTTACTCCCTTATAAACCACATAAGCATGTTTGTCTATAGCGGGATAATTTAGTTCGACACCTTGGAGGTTAGTGCTCATGAACGATATCGGGGCTTCATTTTTGTCATCATCCATCTGAGTTAATACTACGACTAATGATTGGTTGGAGGTGAAAGTATAGAGGAAGAAATTTTTGTTGAAATCGGGACTTCGTAGCACTAGGGCTTGAGAGATTGCATTTTTAATATTTTTTAAAGCCTTCTTTAGTTCATCATCCCATTTAAACTCAGCGTCCTTACGAATCATTTTTTGTAAGGGTTTGATAGTTTCCGCGAAATAGGGGGTGAATTTCCTCACAAAATTGATTTTCCCAAAGAATGATTGCATAGCCTTCTTGTTGTGAGGTAATGGAAGTTGAGCTATGGCCTTAATTATTTCTGGGTCTATGCAGATACCTTCTTGATATATAATGTGGCCTAACAACTTTCCTTCTTTGACACTGAAAATAGTTTTCTTAGGGTTTAAGGATATGTCATATTTCCTACACCTTTCGAAAATATGGGTTAAGTGTTGGATGTGATCTTCTCTATTCTTTGAATACACAGTTACATCGTCCAAGTAGACTACAACACACTTGTTTATTAGCCCTCTAAATGATACATCCATGGCCCTCTAGAAAGTCTCTCTTGCGTTGATTAACCCAAAGGCGGTGTGTTTATAAGCAAAATTTTCCCACTTGGTTCGGAAGGTAGTTTTTAAACGGTCTTCCTCTGAAACTAGAACCTAGTTGTAACCTGAGAAACTGTCTAGTAAAGAGAAAATATCAGAGCCATACACGGTCTACATAAGTTGCTCCATTGGTGGGACATGGTAGTTTTCCTTTTCCAAAGCTCTATTGAGGTTTATAAAATCTACACATAGGCGAATCTCCACAGACTTTTTCCTTACAGGAACCAGATTTTCTACCCACGCAGAGTGCCTGACCTGGAAGATAATCTTGGCATCTAACAATTTCTTTAACTCTTGACACATGAGAGGTTCCAGGGAAGGGTGATACTTTCAGAGCTTCTGCTGAAAGGGTTTCACTTCAGGTTTTAACGAGATAATGTGTTGAATGATACGGGTATCATAAGTTTTCAGATCTCGGTAGGACCATGAAAAGAAATCTTGATATTGTGTGAAGAGTTTGAGATAAGCCTTCTTTTCTTCTTTAGATATTGTTTTGCCAAGGTTTACATTTTTTGGGTTTTCTGGGGTTTCGAGATTTATACTTTCATGCATGGGACATGAAATACCAGTCTTCGCATTTTTTGATCCCTTAAATCTTTCTTTTAGGTCAAAAAGGTTTTCTAAATTAGCTATTCCCTTTGGTATCATGTGAGAATTTGATTTTTTGATCAGATGATTTGTATGAGGGTTGGTTTCCGTCGATTGTTCTTGGAATACTTCATCGTTAATGGCCAAATATTTAAAATTGTCTCAATTGGTCAAAAAATTTATAATCTGTTCGTCTCCCTCAAAAACCTTCCAATTAGAAATATTGTTGGGCACCGAGGGTTTATATATAAGTTCTACAGTGAACCGAGAAGCTTCATAATCCTCTAGAGGTGATAGCCTTTAAGCGGTGGTGGCCAAAGAATCAACAAGAATGTTCTTCGCTCTGGGAATCACTGTAATGTTGAAAGCTTCAAAATTCTCTATGAGTTTGTGCACTTTCTGTTGGTAATTCTTCAGGTGTGGATAATTTCAATGTATAGTATTCCTTATCTGTCCGACAATGATTTCAGAGTCTCCGAAAACCTTCAATTCTTGGACATCCAAGTCTATGGCTTTCTTTAACCCTTGTAATAAAGCTTCATACTCGGCAATGTTATTTGTGCATTTGAATTCTATTCTACAAGATAGGAAATGTCATTTTCCCTTTGGATTAATGAGGATATACTCTGATCCTGACCCTTCTTGTGATTTAGATCCATCAAAATATAAGGTCCAAACTTGTGGGAAAACGGTATCATCTTCCTCTTTCCTTTTATTTTTCTCTTTTCCTCCAGTTAGTTCTATGATTTCCAATGCAGGTTGTTGGCACAAGAGGGTTTCCTCTGCCACCGTCGACAATTCCTCTTGAAAAATCATTTTGGAGTTTTGAGTAAGAGGGACATTAGATGAGAGAGGGGAGAAGTTCCCGAAGTAGGAATCGCAGGAATAATTTCCTAACACAGGGAAATTTGTTGATGAGGGTTCGTTTAGGGTTTCTAGGTCAATAACAGTATGTTTTAGATATCTCTCCCTATCAATTATTATCATATTTTTGTGTCCCTTTAAGTGTATCCAAAGGTGTGCCCAGTCTGTGCTAAAGTATCCGTTCAAATTTTTTGACCAATCTCGACTTAATAACAATCCATAAGCTTCTGGGATATCTACTACAATGATGTCAATAAGTTGAACAAATTTAGGATGTGTCGTTATTCTGAGCATTACATCTTTGAGTTCTCCCATGACCTTCACCTAGGTTCTGTTTAGTTGTATTACATGTTTATCACTTTTGAGAGGGACTGTGTAATTTTTTGCAAATAGATAGTGGCATAACATTAGAGGATGCTCCTGAATCGACCAAACAATTATGAAGGTTTATGTTAAAGACTTCAAATGTTAAAAGGAAAGGTGGGACAAAAGGTTTTCCCTTATTATCTTCAAAGCAAGTGTTCACAGTTGGTTTATTTCCTAGATCTGTGGGAGCTATATTTCTTCCCGGGTCAGTGCTTGTTGTAGGGTTTTCTAATGATTTCAAATCTTGTAACAGGAAGTCTTTTTGTTGAGGGATTCTACATATGTCCATAACTAATATATTAGCCTTCAACTTCTTCAAATATTCAACTATGTTGTAATCCATCTTCGGCGATTCTCGTGTATGGATGTTTATAGGGTTTCTTCGAGGAGTAAAAGGTTATTTCGGGTGATTGGGAGTTGGTCTCCCTCCCGCAATTTGGGTCATAGTAAGATCGTTCGATATAGGTTGACCCCTACTTCTTGTTTGCATAGCCAAGACTTTTGTAGGTGGTTATTGAACTTCAAACAGGTCATTGGAAAGCATATCTAGGTCAAGATCCCATATCAACATGGTTGTTTCTTCTGGTGGATCAATTTCTTCCTAATTGACAATATTCATACTAGATTTGCTTGATTGTTCAGTCAATGAGACTTCATCTAGAAACCAGTTGGTCATTAAATTCATGGCATGAACCCATTGAGGGTAGTCTCTTTCAGAGTGGTTCTCTTGATGGTAAGTGAAAAAAGAGTCGGGTGCTACATTTCCAAGATCGATGTTTAGGTTGGTTGGGGGAGGTTCAATTTCTTTGAACAATGGATTCCTTTTAAAGAAAGGCTTATAGGGTTGTTGTCCTTGGTTTACATCCCCTACACTTCTCTTCATGTCTATGATTTCATTTGATAATTTTTTGACCATGCGTTGCAGGTCCTCTATGTCTCCACTTCCCTTCTCAGGGGCTTGTTCTATTTGTTTCCCCGGGGGTTTAGTAAGAAATAGTCCTCTCCTAGGAGAAGGTTGAACTTATTTCTTAACTAATGAGACATGGCCTTCTTTACATCCCTTCATTTGGAATTATATTGTTTTGGATTCTTCAAAATTATCAGCTAGGGTTAGTTTGGTAGCCCTCTTTACAAACATGGAAATTGAAGCTGGGAGAGCATTGACATATACTTTGATTTGCAACTCCTGAGTAGGTTTAGCTTCGGGTGATCCAGATTATTTTCGGCATGAAATGAGAGTGGAGATATAATAAATAAATGCATAGAGATATCGTGGATATCCAATAATATAACATAAATGTATCAGATATGCAACCATAAACACATATATACAGTAATACATGATTTCTATTAATGAAAGAAATGTACAGAGACTGTAAAAATACAGAGTGAAAGACTCGCTAGAATGGTGGAAGCTTATATCTAAGAAGAGATGTGATGACTACTCGCATTTGCAAGAAGATGATTTTACAATGAGGCTCCAAAGTCCTTTTTATCATAAAGAAAATCCAAAACCCTAACCCAGAAAGATGAAAAGACAACAGTTTTATGGACCCCGTTTTGGGTAGTTTGGTGTATCAACTTCCCGGGGGCGTAACTTTGGCATACGATCTCCGTTTGGGGCGCACGATTGATAGTTGGAAAGATATCGTTGAGGAAATTCATTTAGGGGGCTCAATTAGAGCCTTCATCTATACTTGAGAATCTTGATCCCAAAAAACCTTCATTTAGGCCCTCAAAATGGCCCCGAAAGTTAAAAACTGCTAAAAATAGTAAATTACCAAAATTGACAGAAAATTGTTTTGAGCCATTTGGAAAAGGTGGGTGGCCATCAATATCCACCTGGATCAATCCTCCCTCCTTAGGAAGCAATTGTCTCCATTGCGTTGAGTGTCTAGGGGAGAGGGAAAAGCGTTTGTTGAATCTGCATCTTGATGAGTTGTTTGCCTTGTTGGAGAAGTTGTGTTGCTTAGCTTGTTGAAGGTTGTCATGAACATGTAGCTAGAAGGGTTGGACCTTTTTAACCAGTATGGATACATGAGATTCCTGTGTGAAAAAGGAGTCTTTACACTTTGCTGCAATCTTGTCGACCTGCTTATGTTGGATAGAAGGTGCTTGGATTGAGGTTGTAGTGGTTGCAGTATCCTTTTGTTCACCTTTTGAACAGATTGTGAAGAAGTTGAATTTGGTAGTATGAGATACTACCTTGTGGCACTGTTTAGGTGGAACAGTAGTCAAAACTACCTATAGTATTCTATAGCGATGACCCCCTAGAGAAACACTGACACTGCGAGGTCGAGACTCATAAAAAACATGGCACTTCCACATATATGGTTGGCCCAAAAGAACATCACAAACATCCAGTGGGGAAACATCACATAATGTCTCATCCTTAAGGGCTGGATGTTGTATGACAATTGACATTGTTGGTTGACACAAAGATCTCATCCCTAGCGAAGCCACCCGATATTGTATGGCTGTGGGTGTGGTGTATGGCTGTGGGTGTGGTGTTGTCGACAATCCCAACTTTTTGATGACCTCTGCTAAGATGAGGTTATTCTGCCTTCCTCTATCAACAATAAAATGCAGCGGGGTCCCCTTCATCCACATTTGTGAATGAAAAAGGTGCTCTCCCTCTTCAGGATCTATTGGTTTTGTTATCACCTGCTAATTTGTATCAATTTTTCCCAAAGCGTCTTGTCCTTATGCTATTTTTCCACTCACACTTTCAAACTTTTTCACCAGCTCCATCAATCTCCCATCACCTAAATCCTTCATTCAACTAGTCATCCAAAATATTCGTGTCCTCCATAAATAAAAAAATTTGACAAATATCCCAAACCTATACCTAGTCTTAATGCTTATCTAATCCCCTTAGTTCCATCCCTTCATTGATTTTTACCCTTATTTTCATATTTCTGTTGAAAATAAAAAATATTCATTTTATTAAGCACCCTTATCCTATCCACAAAGTCACATGTTAAAGCCTCATATGCCCAAAGTCTTTAAAAAATTGGAAAAAATGATTATTATTAATATAAATATTTTTATATTAAAATATTTATATTAATATTTAATCCAATATTTAATTTATGGAATCACGTCAAATCATATCATGGGCACGAATCTCAATTTATAATTTGGGAAAGTCAAAGGTTGGATGGAGGGCGCACATACATATCGTGGATTGAAGTAACGAGGAGGTTAATTATGTGAAGGCGGATCGAGGAATACTATCGTGGTTTATTTGGTGGACATGTGTTTTTACGTGGAGCACATTAGACGTAAAAGTAGTTTGATTTAAACCACTTTTTGCCCAAACCCGATATAATAAATGCAATCATTTATCATATTTTTTATGTGCGGCATTTTTCCAAGAATGAATTTCAATAATGATTATGGGATTTCCAATAAAATAAATTCCTCCTCACGATGAAAAGGTTTTATGGAGGTAAGATTTAAGTTTTATAGATTAATGTTATTTCCATGCAAAAGATTTAAATGGGAAGATGCATGCGAACAAAGACTTGGATAATTCTTTATCCAAAGATTTACAAAAGTAAAAGAAGAAGATAAAAGGTATTTTGCCAAAGACGGTAAATTGGAAAAATACACAGTAAATGTTTTTTCCACAGTGAAACGATAAATTGGAAAAAACATTACACAGTAAATTTTTTTCATAGGAAATAGTAACAGTAAATTTTTTTTTACAGTGAATGGCGAATTGGGCAAAACAAGACATGGTTTTAAAGACCACGGGCATGAATTAAACTATGGAAATTTAATTCTCTATGATAGAAAATATTTGGGAATTATTTTTATTTCAAATACATTATTCCCAAATGTTTAATGAGAATATGGATAAATGCAATTATATTTAAAAGAGTATGAGTGAAATTTCAAAGAGAACGTGGCAGAGGAAGGAGCTGGAGTGTCATTTGTAATCATTGTAGAAGCTGAAACGTTTCATTCAGTTATTGTAACCGGTTGCACATTGAAGGAACTCGAATTGTATAAGTGTTAGAGGTTTTGAGTCTATGAGAGGCGGGAAGAAGTGCAAGAGTACAATTCTGGTGGTTCTGGACTCTATTGTAATCTTTCTAGGACTGAATTGAATACATATGCAGAAGCATTTTGAACTGTTTATGAAAAGATTTTAATGCCTATGATATGAGTTTTGTCTTCCCTCATTGTACATATTTCCTGTGTTTCTTTAATTCCATTTACACTGCCTTATGTTTAAATTGGAGAGTTAAAGGCCCAGAATTCGTCTTGTGATGCTCTCGGCTTAAGCAATTTAAACTGTGTATGTTTCTTCTTAGCTAATTCAGCATTCATTTCCGTAATGCTCTAATGCAGTTATTTTTTTCCTCTTTCCTCTTACCACTCTGATTTATTTTAAGTTACAACTCAGATTCATTGCCTCACTTAGCCTTTATCCTCTGGAGAGTTATATCAGTTGATCATTGTTTTCATTCAATTTCATAATTTTGACTCCATAGCCCTGTGTGTCCCTCCTCTTTTTGGCCAATAACTTTATTAAAAACCCCCAAAACAAACCAAATCTAGCCACCAGTTTCCAAAAGAAATATCAAGTGACACGAGAGAGCCCTCTCTGAGTTGAGAAGATTAGTGTCTCAGCTCTAAAGCTGGTTGAAACAGTTACCTCTGTTGTTTGTCTATTCAGTTGGGCAAAATTTACAGAGTGCTAACATTCTGGCGCCGTTGTCGGGGACGGAAATTGAAAAATTTTCCCTGGGAAAGAACGACATGGTAGATTTCTAAGGTCTGAGAGCAGTAGACACTTAGGAACATATTGGTTGTATTCCTGCTCTGGCAACTCCACACATCAAAAATTAGTTTGAAGGAGATTCCGCTGGTAGAAGAATCTAGAAATTCAAATCTTTAATGGCGACTCCAATCTCAATGTGTAATCTAGCTTCCAAAACATTATTGGTGACTCCACTCAAGCTTCGAATGTAATTCAGAGACCCTACTGGAAGCTGAGATCCCTTGACAGAGGTATGAAAAGACATTATGGAAGAAAACAAGTACTTAAAATTGGATTTTTTCCAAGGAATTTTATTGTTTGTTATAAGTTACCTCTGGTCCTTCCTTGAACATGCCAAACAAATTTTTCTTTACCTATTGCATTCTAATGATGATCATGAGAAACTTGCAATTGTATATCCTCCTCTTAAAGTGGTACATGCATATCCTAACTGTATCACTGATTTTGATAAAAAAAATCCATCTGGGCCATGTGATGACCATAACCAAGTTGATGAGCCTCATGAAACCATGGTTGATGTTTCATCTCCTGCACTTGATTCAACACCCTCCAAGACTCAGCATAGATACAGACCCTTAAATTTATCCCACATCCTTCATGATTTTCCTCCAAAACACTATGAGTACCTACCTATGCTTTATGGGGAACCCCATTCCATATCAGCTGAAAAACGCATCCAAGGGTTTGAGCATTTTATAGATTTGTTTGAGATTGACCATGATTATATTTGTATGAGGGTCTTCTCTCAATCCTTGAAAGGAGACACCAAATACTGGTTTAAACATTTGCAGCCAGAGACAATTATCTCATGGGAGGAATTGAAGGATGTCTTTTTAAAGTTTTGGGGTAGGAAGAAATCTTTGGATCTACAACTTATAGAGTTCTATGCCTTAAAAAAGAAAAGCAATGAAACTATTTCTATATTCAATARAAGTTTTTCCAGTATATATTACAATTTATCCAAAGAAATTCAACCCACTGAAGTTGTTGCCATGCTCCATTATGCAACTACTCTTCATCCAGATTTGTCTTTCCTCCTGATGGAAAGAAGACCTAAGTCCTTACAACAAATATTTAATTATGCTCAGGACATTCAACACAACATCCAAGCATGTAAATAGATCCAAAATGAGGGATTGAATGCTCAAGAACATGAAAGTGAATATGAACATAAAATAGTTGATTGGAATCTTGAGCATAGAATTGGCAAGATCATAGGTCCTCTTGAAGTTTCCAATGCTAATGATTTTCAAAAAAATTATATTCCACTTGTTGAAAGAGGAGGTGTTTATTTATCTTTTGATCCATCCCATGATAAGCAGGGGGCTGACCATTTTATGTATTCATTTGTAGACAGTCAAGAAGATGAATTTGCAAATCAGTTTATCGAAGAACATGTTGATATTCCAAGTTTTTTCTTGTTAGATG